>JACSYO010001110.1:10000-38507 GCA_016806645.1 Ophiodon elongatus | reverse complement strand
TCTCTTTGTGGTCGTCTTGTGTCTCTCTGTTGTCGTCTTGTGTCTCTTTGTGGTCGTCTTGTGTCTCTTTGTAGTCGTCTTGTGTCTCTTTGCGGTCGTCTTGTGTCTCTGTGGTCGTCTTGTGTCTCTTTGTGGTCGTCTTGTGTCTCTTTGTGGTCGTCTTGTGTCTCTTTGTGGTCGTCTTGTGTCTCTTTGTGGTCGTCTTGTGTCTCTTTGTCGTCCTAATGTGTCTCTTTGTGGTCGTCTTGTGTCTTGTGGTAGTCTTGTGTCTCTTTGTCGTCCTAATGTCACTCTTTGTGGTCGTCTTGTGTCTCTTTGTGGTCGTCTTGTGTCTCTCTGTTGTCGTCTTGTGTCTCTTTGTGGTCGTCTTGTGTCTCTTTGTGGTCGTCTTGTGTCTCTTTGTGGTCCTAATGTCTCTCTTTGTGGTCGTCTTGTGTCTCTTTGTGGTCGTCTTGTGTCTCTTTGTCGTCCTAATGTCTCTCTTTGTGGTCGTCTTGTGTCTCTTTGTGGTCGTCTTGTGTCTCTTTGTCGTCCTAATGTGTCTCTTTGTGGTCGTCTTGTGTCTCTTTGTGGTCGTCTTGTGTCTCTCTGTTGTCGTCTTGTGTCTCTTTGTGGTCGTCTTGTGTCTCTTTGTGGTCGTCTTGTGTCTCTCTGTTGTCGTCTTGTGTCTCTTTGTGGTCGTCTTGTGTCTCTTTGTGGTCGTCTTGTGTCTCTTTGTGGTCCTAATGTGTCTCTTTGTGGTCGTCTTGTGTCTCTTTGTGGTCGTCTTGTGTCTCTTTGTGGTCGTCTTGTGTCTCTTTGTGGTCGTCTTGTGTCTCTTTGTCGTCCTAATGTCTCTCTTTGTGGTCGTCTTGTGTCTCTTTGTGGTCGTCTTGTGTCTCTTTGTGGTCGTCTTGTGTCTCTTTGTGGTCGTCTTGTGTCTTTGTGGTCGTCTTGTGTCTTTGTGGTCGTCTTGTGTCTTTGTGGTCGTCTTGTGTCTCTTTGTGGTCGTCTTGTGTCTCTTTGTGGTCGTCTTGTGTCTCTTTGTGGTCGTCTTGTGTCTCTTTGTGGTCGTCTTGTGTCTCTGTGGTCGTCTTGTGTCTCTTTGTGGTCGTCTCGTGTCTCTTTGTGGTCGTCTCGTGTCTTTGTGGTCGTCTTGTGTCTCTCTGTGGTCGTCTTGTGTCTCTTTGTGGTCGTCTTGTGTCTTTGTGGTCGTCTTGTGTGTCTTTGTGGTCGTCTTGTGTGTCTTTGTGGGCGTCTTGTGTCTCTGTGGTCGTCTTGTGTCTCTTTGTGGTCGTCTTGTGTCTCTTTGTGGTCGTCTTGTGTCTCTTTGTGGTCGTCTTGTGTCTCTTTGTCGTCCTCTTGTGTCTCTTTGTGGTCGTCTTGTGTCTCTTTGTGGTCGTCTTGTGTCTCTTTGTGGTCGTCTTGTGTCTCTTGTCTCTTTGTGGTCGTCTTGTGTCTCTTTGTGGTCGCTTGTGTCCCTTGTTGTCGTCTTGTGTCTCTTTGTGGTCGTCTTGTGTCTCTTTGTGGTCGTCTTGTGTCTCTTTGTGGTCGTCTTGTGTCTCTCTTGTTGTCGTCTTGTGTCTCTTTGTGGTCGTCTTGTGTCTCTTTGTGGTCGTCTTGTGTCTCTTTGTGGTCGTCTTGTGTCTCTTTGTGGTCGTCTTGTGTCTCTTTGTGGTCGTCTTGTGTCTCTGTTGTCGTCTTGTGTCTCTGTTGTCGTCTTGTGTCTCTTTGTGGTCGTCTTGTGTCTCTTTGTGGTCGTCTTGTGTCTCTTTGTGGTCGTCTTGTGTCTCTCTGTTGTCGTCTTGTATCTCTTTGTGGTCGTCTTGTGTCTCTCTGTTGTCGTCTTGTGTCTCTTTGTGGTCCTAATGTCTCTCTTTGTGGTCGTCTTGTGTCTCTTTGTGGTCGTCTTGTGTCTCTTTGTGGTCGTCTTGTGTCTCTTTGTGGTCGTCTTGTGTCTCTCTGTTGTCGTCTTGTGTCTCTTTGTGGTCGTCTTGTGTCTCTTTGTGGTCGTCTTGTGTCTCTCTGTTGTCGTCTTGTGTCTCTCTGTTGTCGTCTTGTGTCTCTTTGTCGTCGTCTTGTATCTCTTTGTGGTCGTCTTGTGTCTCTTTGTGGTCGTCTTGTGTCTCTTTGTGATCCTAATGTCTCTCTTTGTGGTCGTCTTGTGTCTCTTTGTGGTCGTCTTGTGTCTCTTTGTGGTCGTCTTGTGTCTCTTTGTGGTCGTCTTGTGTCTCTTTGTCGTCCTAATGTCTCTCTTTGTGGTCGTCTTGTGTCTCTTTGTGGTCGTCTTGTGTCTCTTTGTGGTCGTCTTGTGTCTCTTTGTCTCTTTGTGGTCGTCTTGTGTCTCTTTGTGGTCGTCTTGTGTCTCTTTGTGGTCGTCTTGTGTCTCTTTGTGGTCGTCGTGTCTCTTTGTGGTCGTCTTGTGTCTCTGTTGTCGTCTTGTGTCTCTTTGTGGTCGTCTTGTGTCTCTTTGTGGTCGTCTTGTGTCTCTTGTTTTGTGGTCGTCTTGTGTCCTGTTCGTCTTGTGTCTCTTTGTGGTCGCTGGTCTTGTGGTCGTCTTGTGTCTCTTGTGGTCGTCTTGTCTCTTTGTGGTCGTCTTGTGTCTCTTTGTGGTCGTCTTGTGTCTCTGTTGTCGTGCTTGTGTCTTTGTGGTCGTCTTGTGTCTCTTTGTGGTCGTCTTGTGTCTCTTTGTCTTTGTCTCTTTGTTTGTGTCTCTTTGTGGTCGTCTTGTGTCTTTGTGTCGTCTTGTGTCTCTTTGTGGTCGTCTTGTGTCTCTGTTGTCGTCTTGTGTCTCTTTGTGGTCGTCTTGTGTCTCTTTGTGGTCGTCTTGTGTCTCTTTGTGTCGTCTTGTGTCTCTGTTGTCGTCTTGTGTCTCTTTGTCGCGGCTTCGTCTTGTGTCTCTTTGTGGTCGTCTTGTGTCTCTTGTCGTCTTGTGTCTCTTTGTGGTCGTCTTGTGTCTTGTGGTCGTCTTGTGTCTCTGTTGTCGTCTTGTGTCTTTGTGGTCGTCTTGTGTCTCTGTCGTCTTGTGTCTCTTGTGGCCTTGTGTCTCTGTTGTCGTCTTGTGTCTCTTTGTGGTCGTCTTGTGTCTCTGTGGTCGTCTTGTGTCTCTGTTGTCGTCTTGTGTCTCTTTGTGGTCGTCTTGTGTCTCTGTTGTCGTCTTGTGTCTCTGTTGTCGTCTTGTGTCTCTTTGTGGTCGTCTTGTGTCTCTTTGTGGTCGTCTTGTGTCTCTTTGTGGTCGTCTTGTGTCTCTCTTTGTTGTCGTCTTGTGTCTCTTTGTGGTCGTCTTGTGTCTCTCTGTTGTCGTCTTGTGTCTCTTTGTGGTCCTAATGTCTCTCTTTGTGGTCGTCTTGTGTCTCTTTGTGGTCGTCTTGTGTCTCTGTTGTCGTCTTGTGTCTCTGTTGTCGTCTTGTGTCTCTTTGTGGTCGTCTTGTGTCTCTGTTGTCGTCTTGTGTCTCTTTGTGGTCGTCTTGTGTCTCTGTTGTCGTCTTGTGTCTCTGTGGTCGTCTTGTGTCTCTTTGTGGTCGTCTTGTGTCTCTTTGTGGTCGTCTTGTGTCTCTTTGTGGTCGTCTTGTGTCTCTCTGTTGTCGTCTTGTGTCTCTTTGTCGTCGTCTTGTGTCTCTTTGTGGTCGTCTTGTGTCTTGTGGTCGTCTTGTGTCTCTTTGTGGTCCTAATGTCTCTCTTTGTGGTCGTCTTGTGTCTCTTTGTGGTCGTCTTGTGTCTCTTTGTTGTCGTCTTGTGTCTCTTTGTGGTCGTCTTGTGTCTCTTTGTGGTCGTCTTGTGTCTCTCTGTTGTCGTCTTGTGTCTCTTTGTCGTCGTCTTGTATCTCTTTGTGGTCGTCTTGTGTCTCTTTGTGGTCGTCTTGTGTCTCTTTGTGGTCCTAATGTCTCTCTTTTTGGTCGTCTTGTGTCTCTTTGTGGTCGTCTTGTGTCTCTTTGTGGTCGTCTTGTGTCTCTTTGTCGTCCTAATGTGTCTCTTTGTGGTCGTCTTGTGTCTCTTTGTGGTCGTCTTGTGTCTCTCTGTTGTCGTCTTGTGTCTCTTTGTGGTCGTCTTGTGTCTCTTTGTGGTCGTCTTGTGTCTCTTTGTGGTCGTCTTGTGTCTCTTTGTGGTCCTAATGTCTCTCTTTGTGGTCGTCTTGTGTCTCTTTGTGGTCGTCTTGTGTCTCTTTGTCGTCCTAATGTCTCTCTTTGTGGTCGTCTTGTGTCTCTTTGTGGTCGTCTTGTGTCTCTTTGTCGTCCTAATGTGTCTCTTTGTGGTCGTCTTGTGTCTCTTTGTGGTCGTCTTGTGTCTCTCTGTTGTCGTCTTGTGTCTCTTTGTGGTCGTCTTGTGTCTCTTTGTGGTCGTCTTGTGTCTCTTTGTGGTCCTAATGTCTCTCTTTGTGGTCGTCTTGTGTCTCTTTGTGGTCGTCTTGTGTCTCTTTGTGGTCGTCTTGTGTCTCTTTGTCGTCCTAATGTCTCTCTTTGTGGTCGTCTTGTGTCTCTGTTGTCGTCTTGTGTCTCTTTGTGGTCGTCTTGTGTCTCTGTTGTCGTCTTGTGTCTCTTTGTGGTCGTCTTGTGTCTCTTTGTGGTCGTCTTGTGTCTCTGTTGTCGTCTTGTGTCTCTTTGTGGTCGTCTTGTGTCTCTTTGTGGTCGTCTTGTGTCTCTTTGTGGTCGTCTTGTGTCTCTTTGTGGTCGTCTTGTGTCTCTGTTGTCGTCTTGTGTCTCTTTGTGGTCGTCTTGTGTCTCTTTGTGGTCGTCTTGTGTCTCTTTGTGGTCGTCTTGTGTCTCTTTGTGGTCGTCTTGTGTCTCTTTGTGGTCGTCTTGTGTCTCTTTGTGGTCGTCTTGTGTCTCTTTGTGGTCGTCTTGTGTCTTTGTGGTCGTCTTGTGTCTCTGTTGTCTTGTTCTGTGTCGTCTTGTATCTCTTTTGGTCGTCTTGTGCTTGTGGTTGTGTCTCTTTGTGGTCCTAATGTCTCTCTTTGTTCGTCTTGTGTCTCTTTGTGGTCGTCTTGTGTCTCTTTGTGGTGCGTCTTGTGTCTCTTTGTCGTCCTAATGTGTCTCTTTGTGGTCGTCTTGTGTCTCTTTGTGGTCGTCTTGTGTCTCTGTTGTCGTCTTTGTGTCTCTTTGTGGTCGTCTTGTGTCTCTTTGTGGTCGTCTTGTGTCTCTTTGTGGTCGTCTTGTGTCTCTTTGTGGTCCTAATGTCTCTCTTTGTGGTCGTCTTGTGTCTCTTTGTGGTCGTCTTGTGTCTCTTTGTCGTCCTAATGTCTCTCTTTGTGGTCGTCTTGTGTCTCTTTGTGGTCGTCTTGTGTCTCTTTGTCGTCCTAATGTGTCTCTTTGTGGTCGTCTTGTGTCTCTTGTTCGTCTTGTGTCTCTGTTGTGTTGTGTCTCTTTGTGGTCGTCTTGTGTCTTTGTGGTGCTTGTCTCTTTGTGGTCGTCTTGTGTCTCTTTGTGGTCTAATGTCTCTCTTTGCGTCTTGTGTCTCTTTGTGGTCGTCTTGTTCTCTTTGTCGTCCTAATGTGTCTCTTTGTGGTCGTCTTGTGTCTCTTTGTGGTCGTCTTGTGTCTCTCTGTTTTCGTCTTGTGTCTCTTTGTGGTCGTCTTGTGTCTCTTTGTGGTCGTCTTGTGTCTCTTTGTGGTCGTCTTGGCTCTTTGTCTAATGTCTCTCTTTGTTCTGTGTCTCTTTGTGGTCGTCTTGTGTCTCTTTGTGGTCGTCTTGTGTCTCTTTGTCTCTATGTCTCTTTGGTCGTCTTGTGTCTCTGTTGTCGTCTTGTGTCTCTTTGGGTTCTGCTCTTTGTGGTCGTCTTGTGTCTCTGTTGTCGTCTTGTGTCTCTTTGTGGTCGTCTTGTGTCTCTTTGTGGTCGTCTTGTGTCTCTTTGTGGTCGTCTTGTGTCTCTTTGTGGTCGTCTTGTGTCTCTTTGTAGTCGTCTTGTGTCTCTTTGCGGTCGTCTTGTGTCTCTGTGGTCGTCTTGTGTCTCTTTGTGGTCGTCTTGTGTCTCTTTGTGGTCGTCTTGTGTCTCTTTGTGGTCGTCTTGTGTCTCTTTGTGGTCGTCTTCTGTCTTGAATCAAATATTATAGAAACAGTGACCAAAATAATTTCACCTTGAGGTCCATTCAGTTGCTGTTTGAAGCTGATATTCCCCCAATAAATTGTAAATTTAAAATCTCAATCATATAACTGTATAATTTGCACCAAAAGACTAACAGAAATATGATCATCATATAAAAGAACCGGACACAAGACAAGAGATTAACATATCGATGGCCAAAACGCAAAACCTCCTGTCTGCAAAATGGTCCAGGAAAAGTGCTTTAATCTCCTATCTGCACTTCTTTTTTATTTTGTAGTATGTATTGGGTATTCTTAACAAATAGAATTCTGCAAGAAAACAAGATTTGTTTAGCATTCCCCAAAAAATGCATTTTTCAGATAAGAGGTTTTGCTCTTCGGCCATCGATATGAAATAAACACAAAAGGGCCAACATTTAAATTTACAAAATAACAAAGATTATGTCAGTTGTCTGTCTCAGACATTTCCTGATTAATAATGAACGCAGTAAGATCAATAATTCAGCAGTGTGCTGTAATTAATGATTAATAATTAATGCAAAAACAAATATGGAGCTTTTAGTGCAGAATCACAGCGAGCAGGAGCAAACAGCACTGATTTATTATTTATTGATTTATTCTCATTGCGCCACGCCCACAGAGAATCCTGCACTGTGATTGGCTGGATCATCTTGATGAATCATCATTTGGACAATTTAGATCCAACGATCTCGACTTTATTCAGATCTTTTTTTTTTAAGGTTTTGTTTATCAGAGAAAAGTTTTTATTTGATATTTTTGATTATAAAAGTAATTTTAAATGTTAACTTCAAAGTAAAATAATTAAGCTCATATTTTATTTTGTGTGCACAAGAAAATAACTAGTTAACATAATGTTATTAACTTTTACCAAATTAAAAACAAGACCTTGTGAAAAGGTTTAAAGGAATGTTCAGATGTTGTTGTTAAATTATTGTAAATATGAAGATGATTTCAACTTGTTTCCTCAGAACGAAGTGGAAGCGTCAGTCAGCTGTTGGTCTGGAGCTGCTGGCTGAAGCCGGCAGGATGTTCCTGCCCACACACTTCCTGTACCCTCATGCCCCGCCCACACCGGACCTCTACTTGTACCGAAGGCCCGCCTCCCACCACCCCGTCCCGCCCATGTTGCCTCGACTCCTGACCCACACCGGACCACACCCCCACTGACCTGGTTTCTACAGACCTACTGATCCTCTTCAGGAAGGCCATGACACATGGTCCCCGTCTCCGGCTCGAGGGACCAGTTCCTGGAACTAAACCTGGACCCTGGTCAGGAGTTGATGCCGAGTCCAGGTTCAGGTACTTTCAAGTGCTGGAGGCAATGACGTCGCTCCCGATTGGTCGAGCAGATGTGACATCACATCACGACTAAAGTGAACACCGTCTGATTGGTGCGTCTGTGAGACCAGGAAGCAGTCCTAAAGAAGTCCATGTTGGACAGACCGGCGGGTCCAGACCGGCGGTTCAGACCGGCGGGGTCAGACCAGTAGAGAAAACGTTCTTCTGTCTGTAAAGTCGGAGGAACAATGAAAACAGCGTCTTCACAAACTTAAAATCTGAGAACGAGACGAGAAGACGACTCGTTCAGTTTTTTACATTTTCAATAAATATGCAAATAGTTGTTGTTGTTTGTGTATTTGAATGTTTCTGATTAAACAAAGTGTGAAAGAACTGAAGAGTCTGAAATGACTCGAGTCCGGTCCCGACTCCTTTTGATGGACTTGTTTTGGGCTTTAGGGGTTTTGATGCGACGGATTGAAGAGGAGCTGAGCCGGAAGGAGCTCTCAGTTTACCAGGTGGTCTACGTTCAGACCCTCAAGGTCACGAACTCTGTGACCGAAAGAACGAGGTCTCAGATACAAGCGGCCGAGATGAGTTTCCTCCGTAGGGCTCAGCCTTAGAGATAGGGTAAGGAGATGAGTTTCCTCTGTAGGGCTCAGCCTTAGAGATAGGGTAAGGAGATGAGTTTCCTCTGAAGGGCTCAGCCTTAGCGATAGGGTAAGGAGATGGGTTTCCTCTGTAGGGCTCAGCCTTAGTAATAGGGTAAGGAGATGAGTTTCCTCTGTAGGGCTCAGCCTTAGAGATAGGGTAAGGAGATGAGTTTCCTCCGTAGGGCTCAGCCTTAGAGATAGGGTAAGGAGATGAGTTTCCTCCGTAGGGCTCGGCCTTAGAGATAGGGTAAGGAGATGAGTTTCCTCCGTAGGGCTCGGCCTTAGAGATAGGGTAAGGAGATGAGTTTCCTCCGTAGGGCTCAGCCTTAGAGATAGGGTAAGGGGATGAGTTTCCTCCGTAGGGCTCGGCCTTAGAGATAGGGTAAGGGGATGAGTTTCCTCCGTAGGGCTCGGCCTTAGAGATAGGGTAAGGAGATGAGTTTCCTCTGTAGGGCTCGGCCTTAGAGATAGGGTAAGGAGATGAGTTTCCTCTGTAGGGCTCAGCCTTAGAGATAGGGTAAGGAGATGAGTTTCCTCTGTAGGGCTCAGCCTTAGAGATAGGGTAAGGAGATGAGTTTCCTCTGTAGGGCTCAGCCTTAGAGATAGGGTAAGGAGATGAGTTTCCTCTGTAGGGTGGCTGGATGATACTTGTCCTGGTTTCATGGGGTTTGGACTCAGACTCTGGTCCTGGTCTTGACTCAGACTCTGGTCCTGGTCTCATGAGGATGACTTTACAGACAGAAACCACTTTATTGATCAGAAGGTTCATGAATCCACATCAACAGATGAAATATTAACGTTTTAACAGAAACTCTTCAACGACTTTTTAACATTTTATTGTTTAGTTTTATTTAAATTTGTTGATGAAAAACTTAATCTGATGGAAATCAAGAAGCTTTAACATCTGATCCCAAATCAGCAGAACGAATCATTTGTTTTACCTGCTAATACCGTAATATTATAGTAATATTACAGTAAGACTACAGTAATATTACAGTAATATTATAGTAATATTACAGTAATATTATAGTAATATTACAGTAAGACTACAGTAATATTACAGTAATATTATAGTAATATTACAGTAATATTATAGTAAGATTACAGTAAGACTACAGTAATATTACAGTAATATTATAGTAATATTACAGTAATATTACAGTAATATTACAGTAAGACTACAGTAATATTATAGTAATATTACAGTAAGACTACAGTAATATTACACTAAGACTACAGTAATATTACAGTAATACTACAGTAAGACTACAGTAATACTACTGTAGTATCAGAGTATAACTGTAGAAATACTGTCGTATGACTAATATTATCGTAGTATTATCATAGTATTACAGTAGTTTTACCTTAATATTACTGTAGTATTATAGTAGTATTACTGAATATACTACAGTACAAAGACTTGGTGGGAAACGATCCTGAGTCACAAGTTTTGCCTTAGAGAGAAAAAAGATTTTATTTTCCAACAAAGAAAAATGAATCTTCATCAAATACATCAAACAGTAAAAAACATGTTTTTCATATTTAAATATCTGACAAACATCTTCATCACATTATTCTGAAAAACCAAACAATGAATCATGTCAGTTCATCAGTTTGTCCTCAAAACACCGAGTCGCTCCGGTTCTGCTGAAGTCAATAAGGTCAAAAAGTAAAGAACGTAAAGAAAGTCAACAAAGTCAATAAAAACAGCTGACTGTTTCAGGGAGAGGAAGCTGTTGACCAATCACAGAGCAGCAGAGGATCCTCAGTGACGACGCTTCCTGTTGAATTCTGGAACTTTTTAATTGTTCAGACGGAACCAAAACTCTTCAAAGTGATTCTGACAAACGAGGAGGCATCTGATTGGCTGGATCCTCCTCCTCTTCCTCCTCCTCCTCCACCTCCTCCACCTCCTCCTCCTCCTCCACCTCTTCCTCCTCCACCTCCTCCTCCTCCTCCTCCTCCTCCTCCACCTCCTCCTCCTCCACCTCCTCCTCCTCCTCTTCCTCCTCCTCCTCCTCCTCCTCCACCTCCTCCACCTCCTCCTCCTCCTACTCCTCTTCCTCTCCTGACTGACCAGTCTTCTTCTTCTTCTTCTTCTTCTTCTTGGCGTCTGCTCCCTCCAACCCGCTGGAGAACTCAGAGTGAAGCTGACGGCTGAACCTGAAGACGAGGAAAACATCTGTTTCAGTCTCGGAGCTAAAGCTACAACAACAACAACAACAACAACAACAACAACACTACAACCTCAACACTACAACCTCAACCTCAACACTAGAACCTCAACACTAGAACCTCAACCTCAACACTACAACCTCAACACTACAACCTCAACCTCAACACTAGAACCTCAACACTAGAACCTCTACACTAGAACCTCAACACTACAACCTCAACACTAGAACCTCAACCTCAACACTAAACCTCAACACTAAACCCCAACCTCAACACTAAACCTCAACACAAACCCAACCTCAACACTAGAACCTCAACACTAGAACCTCAATAGAACCTCAACACTACAACCTCAACACTAGAACCTCAACCTCAACACTACAACCTCAACACTACAACCTCAACCTCAACACTAGAACCTCAACACTACAACCTCAACACTACAACCTCATCAACACTAGAACCTCAACACTAGAACCTCAACACTAGAACCTCAACACTAGAACATCAACACTAGAACCTCAACACTAGAACCTCAACATCAACACTACAACCTCAACACTAGAACCTCTACACTAGAACCTCTACACTAGAACCTCAACACTAGAACCTCAACACTAGAACCTCAACACTAGAACCTCAACACTAGAACCTCAACACTACAACCTCAACCTCAACACTACAACCTCAACACTAGAACCTCTACACTAGAACCTCTACACTAGAACCTCAACATCAACACTAGAACCTCAACACTAGAACCTCAACACTAGAACCTCAACACTAGAACCTCTACACTAGAACCTCAACACTAGAACCTCAACACTAGAACCTCAACATCAACACTAGAACCTCAACACTACAACCTCAACACTACAACCTCATCAACACTAGAACCTCAACACTACAACCTCAACACTACAACCTCATCAACACTAGAACCTCAACACTACAACCTCATCAACACTAGAACCTCAACACTAGAACCTCAACACTACAACCCATCAACACTAGAACCTCAACACTAAAACATCAACACTAGAACCTCAACACTACAACCTCAACACTACAACCTCAACACTACAACCTCATCAACACTACAACCTCAACACTACAACCTCAACACTACAACCTCATCAACACTAGAACCTCAACACTACAACCTCATCAACACTAGAACCTCAACACTACAACCTCATCAACACTAGAACCTCAACACTAGAACCTCAACACTACAACCTCAACACTACAACCTCATCAACACTAGAACCTCAACACTAGAACCTCAACACTAAAACATCAACACTAGAACATCAACACTACAACCTCAACACTAGAACCTCAACATCAACACTACAACCTCAACACTAGAACCTCTACACTAGAACCTCTACACTAGAACCTCAACACTAGAACCTCAACACTAGAACCTCAACACTAGAACCTCAACACTAGAACCTCAACACTACAACCTCAACCTCAACACTACAACCTCAACACTAGAACCTCTACACTAGAACCTCTACACTAGAACCTCAACCTCAACCTCAACATCAACACTAGAACCTCTACACTAGAACCTCTACACTAGAACCTCTACATCAACACTAGAACCTCTACACTAGAACCTCAACACTACAACCTCAACATCAACACTAGAACCTCAACACTACAACCTCATCAACACTACAACCTCAACACTAGAACCTCAACACTACAACATCAACACTACAACCTCAACATCAACACTAGAACCTCAACACTAGAACCTCAACACTAGAACCTCAACACTACAACATCAACACTACAACATCAACACTAGAACCTCAACACTACAACCTCAACACTAGAACATCAACACTACAACCTCAACACTACAACCTCATCAACACTAGAACCTCAACACTACAACCTCAACACTACAACCTCATCAACACTAGAACCTCAACACTAGAACCTCAACACTACAACCTCAACACTAGAACATCAACACTACAACATCAACACTACAACCTCAACACTACAACCTCAACACTACAACCTCATCAACACTAGAACCTCAACACTACAACCTCAACACTACAACCTCATCAACACTAGAACCTCAACACTACAACCTCATCAACACTAGAACCTCAACACTAGAACCTCAACACTACAACCTCAACACTACAACCTCATCAACACTAGAACCTCAACACTAGAACCTCAACACTAAAACATCAACACTAGAACATCAACACTAGAACATCAACACTACAACCTCAACACTACAACCTCAACCTCAACACTAGAACCTCAACACTAGAACCTCAACACTAGAACCTCAGCATCAACACTACAACCTCAACACTACAACCTCTACACTAACTATTGTCCCTTTAAGTAAAGATGTGGCTCAATAACCGTGTTGATTAATAATAAGAACAAACAGATTGAAGGATAAATACACACAATATAACTAACCAATGTCTTGACACCTGAACGCAACATTACACAACTGACCAGCACCCAAAGGATTGTGGGATACTGAGGAGGAGGGACACACACCTGTAATGATGTCTCTATTGACCACTGACAGTGTGTGTTGTTAACAGCTGCTCTTCACAGCAGGCCTGTCTGGACACGACACACACACACACACACACACACACACACACACACACACACACACACACACACACACACACACACACACACACACACACACACACACACACACCTCTTTCCTCCTGCAGTCTGTCTGCCGGTCCCCTTGTTGTGGTTCTTGTTGTGGGTCCTGGTCCCGGGGCCCGAGGGGCCCGAGGCCCTCAGGTCCTGCGGAGCGTCTCTGAGGCCGAAGCTCTTGGCGGCGTGTCCCAGGTGGAGGGAGCGGATGTGGAAGATGTGTTTGAGGCGGGAGGGGTAGGCGGTGTACGCCCGCAGGAAGGACTGCAGCGCTGATGACATCACAGGGACACGTGTCAACACAGGAAGTGAGTCATAACCCTGAGTCACTCACACGGAGGGAACATACCTCTCTTGGCGTTCTGCACCGACTGAACGTCTGAGTGAACACAGTTCTCAAACTCCGTCTGGAGAACCGTCGCCCTCTCTCTGGTCTCCTGCTCCAGAGCTTTAGACGAAGTCTGAGAGACAGACAGGAGAGAGACAGACAGGCAGACAGACAGCCAGGCAGACGGACAGGTGGAGCCTTAAATTTACTTGGAAACACATATGAGAGCTCTCTGAGGCTAAAGGGTTCTGAGAGCTCTCTGAGGCTAAAGGGTTCTGAGAGCTCTCTGAGGCTAAAGGGTTCTGAGAGGTCTCTGAGGCTAAAGGGTTCTGAGAGGTCTCTGAGGCTAAAGGGTTCTGAGAGGTCTCTGAGGCTAAAGGGTTCTGAGAGGTCTCTGAGGCTAAAGGGTTCTGAGAGGTCTCTGAGGCTAAAGGGTTCTGAGAGGTCTCTGAGGCTAAAGGGTTCTGAGAGGACGAAGGAGTCTTACCTTGCTGTGGTATTTGCCCCGCCCCTTGTAGGTGTCATCCATCATCAGACTGGACAGGATGTCCTGCAACTTCAGCTCCGATAGGCTGAAATACAACAAGACCCCCTCCGTCAAAACCAGGAAGTGGACCAGCAGAAATACTGGACCAGCACCATCAGTAGTAATCTCTACGGTACTGTACATGCTGTGTACTGAGAAAGTACTACAACAGACCTGATGTTGTGATTGGCCAGCTCGGTGTTGAAGGCGTTCTCAGCGGGCGTGAGGAAGAGGAGGCTACTTCCTCTTCCTCCTATCCGAGCCGTCCGACCGACTCGATGAACGTATTCTGCTGCAGTCGGAGGAGGAGTGTACTGTGAACACACACCGAGGTTCAGTAAGTGGTAACCTAGTAATCTTAAGTAGTACTTAGAAAGTACTTTAGTAGTACACCCACAGAGAATACACTGTGATTGGTTTGGAACCTCCGTGTCTGACCCTCTCATGTCACTTCTGGTTGAAAAAAAAAAGAACCTAGACGGCGACGGAAAGAAACCAAGATGGCGACGGAAAGAAACCATGATGGCGACGGAAAAAAAACAATATGGCGACGGATAAAAACCAAGATGACGACAGACAACGGACAAAAACCAAGATGGCGACGGATAAAGACCAAGATGGCGACATTGAAATGTTGGTGAAATATGGGACGCATTCACGTCTTCAGGCCTCTAAAACCTCGTTGGATCTTAATCGTTGTGAGATACCTGAACGATCCAGGTGACCTGAGGAAGGTCCAGACCTCTGGCTGCTACGTCCTGAAACACACACGAGTCATCTTCAGAACACGGATATATCCCATAATGTAGCACGGTGAGTGAGGTGTAACCACGGTGATGAACAGGAATACTGACCGTACACAGCAGAACTCCACACGGAGACACGGAAAACTGCTGGAAGACCTCCGAGCGATCCTGGTGGGGAAAACAAACGCACACTGAGTTCTGCTCAGACGCCAGCGGAGGAACGCCGGGCGGAGGTCTTACCTCTTGCTTCATGTTGCCATGGAGACGCAGGAAGCTGAGCCGGGGCTTCTGATTAGAGGAGGGCCCAGAGAGGACGGAGGTGAAGAGGCCGTGCAGGAACTCGACCCCCTCACAGCTCGAGGTGAAGACGATGAGTTTGTTGTTCTTAGAAAACTGAACAACAACAAAGGCCTTGTTAACCGACTGTCTGCTGTCGACCAATCAGGTCGCTGCAACTGAAAGCCCCTGAGCCGGGTGCCTGACTTGTTGAACTCTGACCTTGCACTTGTCCAGGATGAAAGCAGCCAGACAGACCAGTCGCAGCTTACTGGGAACCAGAACCACGTACTGCTGCAGGGCCTCGGGCAGGGAGAAGCTCTCCAGCTGGCTGAGGTCAGAGGTCACAGCGGAGCCGCTGCTGAGGTCAGAGGAGGCGGGGCCAGACACTTGAATGTCGACCGGGTCGGTAAGACAGATGCCTGCTAGCCGAGTGACGCCTGGAACACATGACATCTATCCATGTTATCATTTCATATATATCAACAGGATATTAATGATCCAGGTCACACAGACAGAAGAACATAAGAACCTTTAATGGACCCAGTCGGACTAAACAGAACCAAATAAGGACCAAAAGGAGAAAAGTGTTTTTTCAGTAAACCACTAAAATAAAAATAATAATAAAATAATAATAATAATGTAATAATAATGATAATATAAAAATTAAAATTAAAATAATATAATAATAATAAAATTAAAATAATATAAAGACAATATAATAAAAATACGTTATATTATAATAAAATAATAATAATATAATAACAATAATAATACAAATAAAATAATAATATAATAATAAGGACAGCAGGTATTGGTGTACCGTGGGATAACGTCGCCGACAGCAGGACGTTCTGTCTGGTCGGACCAGAAGAGTTCAGACTGTTTAGTATGATGGTCAGATCCTTCTCAAAGCCCAGATCCAGAGTCCTGAACACACACACACACACACACACACACACAGTCAGTGTTAGGCTCCTCCCCCTCGCGGTCAGAAGGACTAGAGGGGCGGGGCTTACCGGTCGGCCTCGTCCAGGACCAGCCAGCGCACGCTGCTGAAGGCGATGCTCAGGGTGTTCTGGATGTGGTCCACCAGGCGGCCCGGCGTGGACACCAGGATGTTGATCCCTTTACGGAGCCTGCAGACAAACGGCCGTTACACAGAAGTCCTGCTCTCCAGAGGACGAGCCCTGATGCTCACTGGAGGACATGTCCTTCCTGCTGTCTTTAACTCCTCCTTTAACTCCTCCAGGACTCCTAAACTCCTCCAGGACTCCTTTAACTCTTCCAGGACTCCTTTAACTCCTCCTTTAACTCCTCCAGGACTCCTAAACTCCTCCAGGACTCCTAAAGTCCTCCAGAACTCCTTTAACTCCTCCAGGACTCCTAAACTCCTCCAGGACTCCTTTAACTCCTCCAGGACTCCTAAACTCCTCCAGGACTCCTTTAACTCCTCCAGGACTCCTTTAACACTTCCAGGACTCCTTTAACTCTCTGGTTTTCATGGTGTTTACTCGATGTTTAGTACGAAGAGAAAGTTTCTCTGAAAGTTCGTCTCTAACTGTAAACGTTCTCTTCCTACTTCCTCTCTTCTCTCTGAGCTCTCGATGCAGACTGAATGTAAACACAGTGTTTCTGTAGCGTGAGGTGGTGGGTAGGTCCTTAGGGATTTACTGAGTGTCCATTGGTTAGTTTCATACTGAATGTAAACACAGTGTTTCTGTAGCGTGAGGTGGTGGGTAGGTCCTTAGGGATTTACTGAGTGTCCATTGGTTAGTTTCATACTGAATGTAAACACAGTGTTTCTGTAGCGTGAGGTGGTGGGTAGGTCCTTAGGGATTTACTGAGTGTTCATTGGTTAGTTTCATACTAAATGTAGACGGACACATGAATCCACAAATGACAGTGAGAGGCGGAGCTCGACACCCACGAATCACACGACACGTCGATGCTCCTGACTCGCTGTGTGAGTCACGTACGATCTCGTGAGAACTAGGACACGGAAGTGGAGAATCTACGGATTCAGAAAACATCTCAACCATATTTCTGTGACGTATTATCGCAGAGAAATTATTATAAACATCAAGTAAACACCGCGAAAACATGCCGGCACGTCCGCCGGCCCCAGAGAGTTAACTCCTCCAGGACTCCCTTAGACTAGAGGAGGAGGACAAGGAGGACTAGAGGAGGAGGACTAGAGGAGGAGGACTAAAGGAGGAGGACTAAAGGACTAGAGGAGGAGGAGGACTAGAGGAGGAGGAGGGTACCTGGCCTTCTCTGACTTCCTCTTCTCTCCTCCCATCAGGACTCCAGGGACGATCCAGGTGAACGGCTGCAGAGAAACAGACAAAGGTCAGAGGTCAGAGGATAGAGGACAGAGGATAGAGGACAGAGGATAGAGGATAGAGGTCAGAGGACAGAGGATAGAGGTCAGAGGACAGAAGATAGAGGTCAGAGGACAGAGGACAGAGGTCAGAGGATAGAGGATAGAGGTCAGAGGATAGAGGATAGAGGTCAGAGGACCTTTTTGCTATAACTGGAACCAGAGGACCAGGAGCAGCTCTCTCCTCCACAGCAGATGGTTCAGGGTCTACATACAGGTCTGATCTGCTGCTACCTCATGAACCCTCCCGACCCCTGAGGTCGTCTGGGACCGGTCTACTTCCTGTTAGGTCTACTTCCTGTTAGGTCTACTTCCTGTTCCAAGAGTCAGTTATTCTGCTCCACATATCTGGAACAAGGTCCCTGAAAGCTGCAGGTCTGCTGAGACCCTTAGAGACCCTCAGATACCCTCAGAGACCATCAGAGACCCTGAGAGACCATCAGAGACCACCAGAGACCCTCAGAGACCCTCAGAGACCACCAGAGACCCAGAGGGACCCTCAGAGACCATCAGAGACCCCGAGAGACCAGATTGAAGACTCTCCTGTTTGTTGCCTTTAACTGAACCAGATTCAAGGATCTTAATCAATTTCTGCATCTCACGACTGTATTTTATTTCTTAAACTGCAACTTTTATTCTATTTTTAGCTTTTTAATGTTTTACTGACTGTTTTTAATGTTTAAATGAATGTTCTTAATTGTTTTTAAATCTTTTCTTTTGCATTATGTTTTGATGCTTAATGGTTTTATGTGAAGCTCTTTGAATCGCCTTGTTGTTGAGATGTGCGATACATAAACTTTCCTTAGACCTGAAACCCTGACCCCTCACAGGCTGAGAGGTTGGGCCCATTATTGACGGGCAGGAAGTGGGTCAACTTTCAAAATAAAAGCCCTTTAAAGACTCTTGTAACAGGCTTAGGGTTAGTAACTAACTAGTAACTAATAACTAGTGTTACCTTCAGGAGCTTCTGGAAGATCTGGTAGGTCTGCTGGGCCAGCTGAGGGACAGACAGAGGGACAGACAGGCAATGAGTCACTAAGGGGGACATGATGAGTCACTAAGGGGGACATGAGTCACTAAGGGGACATGAGTCACTAAGGGGGACATGATTCACTAAGGGGGACATGAGTCACTAAGGGGGACATGATGAGTCACTAAGGGGACATGATGAGTCACTAAGGGGGACATGATGAGTCACTAAGGGGGACATGAGTCACTAAGGGGGACATGATGAGTCACTAAGGGGACATGATGAGTCACTAAGGGGACATGATGAGTCACTAAGGGGGACATGATGAGTCACTAAGGGGGACATGATGAGTCACTAAGGGGGACATGATGAGTCACTAAGGGGGACATGATGAGTCACTAAGGGGACATGATGAGTCACTAACGGGGACATGATGAGTCACTAAGGGGGACATGATGAGTCACTAACGGGGACATGATGAGCACAGTCACTAAGGGGGACATGATGAGTCACTAAGGGGACATGATGAGTCACTAACGGGGACATGATGAGTCACTAAGGGGACATGATGAGTCACTAACGGGGACATGATGAGTCACTAAGGGGGACATGATGAGTCACTAAGGGGACATGATTCACTAAGGGGGACATGATGAGTCACTAAGGGGACATGATGAGTCACTATGGGGACATGATGAGTCACTAACGGGGACATGATGAGTCACTAAGGGGACATGATGAGTCACTAAGGGGACATGATGAGTCACTAAGGGGGACATGATGAGTCACTAAGGGGGACATGATGAGTCACTAACGGGGACATGATGAGTCACTAGTCACTAAGGGGGACATGATGAGTCACTAAGGGGACATGATGAGTCACTAACGGGGACATGATGAGTCACTAAGGGGGACATGATGAGTCACTAAGGGGGACATGAGTCACTAAGGGGGACATGATGAGTCACTAAGGGGACATGATGAGTCACTAAGGGGACATGATTCAATAACGGGGACATGATGAGTCACTAAGGGGGACATGATGAGTCACTAAGGGGGACATGATTCACTAAGGGGGACATGATTCACTAAGGGGGACATGATGATTCACTAAGGGGGACATGATGAGTCACTTAGGGGGACATGATGAGTCACTAAGGGGGACATGATTCACTAAGGGGGACATGATGATTCACTAAGGGGGACATGATGAGTCACTAAGGGGGACATGATTCACTAAGGGGGACATGATGATTCACTAAGGGGGACATGATGATTCACTAAGGGGGACATGATGATTCACTAAGGGGGACATGATGATTCACTAAGGGGGACATGATGATTCACTAAGGGGGACATGATGAGTCACTAAGGGGGACATGATTCACTAAGGGGGACATGATGATTCACTAAGGGGGACATGATGATTCACTAAGGGGGACATGACTGGATAATGAATATGTTGATGAACTGATGTCCTGTGGAGGACACCGGCCCTCAACCAGGTGAGACAGGTGAGACCAGGAGAGACAGGCGAGACCAGGTGAGACCAGGAGAGACAGGTGAGACTAGGTGAGACAGGTGAGACTAGGTGAGACAGCTGAGACCAGGAGAGACAGGTGAGACCAGGAGAGACAGGTGAGACTAGGTGAGACAGCAACTGAGACCAGGAGAGACAGGTGAGACTAGGTGAGACAGGTGAGACCAGGAGAGACAGGAACAGAGACAGGAACCAAAACATGAGACCAGGAGAGACAGGTGAGACTAGGTGAGACAGGTGAGACCAGGAGAGACAGGTGAGACTAGGTGAGACAGGTGAGACCAGGAGAGACAGGTGAGACTAGGTGAGACAGGTGAGACCAGGAGAGACAGGTGAGACTAGGTGAGACAGGTGAGACCAGGAGAGACAGGTGAGACTAGGTGAGACAGCTGAGACCAGGAGAGACAGGTGAGACTAGGAGAGACAGGTGTCCTCACCTCTCTGGTGGGGACGATGACGACGGCCAGGGGCCCGTCAGACCTGCAGACCTTCTGCTGGACCGCCTGCAGACTCTGGACCACGGGGACGGCGTAGGACAGGGTCTTACCTGCAGAGACAGGAAGTGTCCTCAGGGACCGGGAGACGGACTAGAGCTCCTCGTCACAGTACTAGTATCAGTAGTACTAGTAGTATCACAGTACTAGTAGTATCACAGTACTAGTACATCACAGTGCTAGTACATCACAGTACTAGAGTCTCACCTGAACCCGTCTGAGAACGAACCACAGCGTCTCGTCCAGAGAGAAGAACGGGAATAGTCTGTTTCTGAACACTGAGAGACACACGCACACAATTACTACATGACCTTTAGCGCCCCCTGTGGACTAAAGTGGAAGTGTTTCACCAAAGTCCCTTTAGAAGACCTCTCATTGTAATGCAGCAGGGTGTGTGTGTGTATGTGTGTGTGTGTGTGTGTGTGTATACTGACCTGGTTACCGTGGAAACATTCAGGACTTTGTTCAGTGTTGCCACCTGGTGAACAGAAACCAGCCAATCAGAGCACAGAACAGTCTGATGTAACTCTGATGTGTAGATCCTATAGGGCCGAACAGCGACAGCGTGGGGCCCCCGGAGGCCCACGTGGGGCCCTCGTGGGGCCCTCATTGGGCCTCCGGAGGCCCTCGTGGGGCCCTCGGAGCCCCTCGTGGGGCCCCCGTGGGGCTTCATCATACAAAACTCCCCAAAGTGTACCTGCGTATCAGGACTGGTGAAAGACTTGATATTTTAGGGGTCACGTATTTGAGTATAAATACAGGTCTCTCTAGCGCCCCCTAGAGTGGTTTATAAGTTTGAAAGGCCACACCCACAGCCCCCGATTGAAACTCACACATGTCCAGTTCAGTCTGCACTACAAAAAAGACAATCAGCATTAAGCTCCGCCTACTTTCATTTTCCGTCATTTTTAATTTGGTGAAAAAATGAGTTGTCTGATTGCTACAAAATGTGCTGGCGATCATTATTAGATCAATATCATCAAACGTTATCAAAAGCTTGTTGATATCTCATTGTGTTTAGAAGATATGGACCAATCAACTTCTAAGGGGCGTGGCTTAGTACATCAATACACATAACTTACAAAACATTTTGCCTATCATCACCAAATCTGTAGCATATGTCCACATCGCTTCCTTTAACTTACTCTGTACCTTTCATTATATTCAGACACCAGGGGGCGCTGCAGTAATTCGGCCAATTTGGGCTTTGTCATTTTTCACCGTTTTCAGCCTTTGTACTCTTATGAACTCCTCCAGGATTCATGAGATCCACTTCAAATTTGGGCACGTGTGTGTGCGTGCGCGTGTGTGTGTGTGTGCGTGCGCGTGCGTGCATTGCGTGCGTGCGTGCGTGTGTGTGTGTGTGTGTGTGCGTGCATTGCGTGCGTGCGTGCGTGTGTGTGTGTGCGTGCATTGCGTGCGTGCGTGCGTGTGTGTGTGTGTGTGCGTGCATTGCGTGCGTGCGTGCGTGTGTGTGTGTGTGCGTTACCAGGTGTGGATGAAGGTCCATGTCTGAGAAGGAGTCACTGGTGAAGATCTTCTCCTTTAACTGGGAGACAACTGGTCTGAAGAGGAAAAGAGGTTAAAGGTCATTAGTGACCAATGAGAGAGCAGCTGTGGACTAATCAGAGAGCAGCTGTGGACTAATCAGAGAGCAGCTGTGGACTAATCAGAGAGCAGCTGTGGACCAATCAGAGAGCAGCAGCTCACCTGAGGATCTCTGGGATTTCTGGGTTGTGTTTGAACAGAGAGGAAGTCTTGATGCCCCTCGTCTCCTTCACTGTCTCCTTCACTGCATCCTTCCTCCTCCTCTTCTTCTGTGATGTCCTCTGGTCTGTCTGTAATACATCACCATGACAATAAACATCATCATCAGGCTGAATGAATGGAGGACAAACATCTGGAACACAACAACAACAACACACTGCGTTCTTCTTCTTCTTCTTCTTTCCGGCAGACAAGAAGTTCAAAACAACACATTTCTTCTTCTCTGGTCTCTGATCAGCTGACTCTACTAAAACACCTGGAAGGACCTGACTGGTGACAGGTGTGTTTACCTGAGAGTCTTCCTCTTCCTCCTGTTCCTCCTCTTCCTCTTCGGTGTCATGCGGCCTCCTCTGATTGGAGGAGCCGTTGTTCTTCTTCTCCTCCTCTGAGGAGTCGATCCTCCTCTTCTCTGCCTTCTGTTTCTTCTGGAGGACCAAAAAACACATAATCATGTTATTGATGACTCATCATCGTGTTATTGATGACTCATCATCGTGTTATTGATGACTCATCGTGTTATTGATGACTCATCATCGTGTTATTGATGACTCATCGTGTTATTGATGACTCATCGTGTTATTGATGACTCATCATCGTGTTATTGATGACTCATCGTGTTATTGATGACTCTTCATCGTGTTATTGATGACTCATCATGTTATTGATGACTCATCATCGTGTTGTTGATGACTCATCATCGTGTTGTTGATGACTCATCATCGTGTTGTTGATGACTCATCATCGTGTTGTTGATGACTCAATCATGTTATTGATGACTCATCATCGTGTTATTGATGACTCATCATTGTGTTATTGATGACTCATCGTGTTATTGATGACTCGTGTTATTGATGACTCATCGTGTTATTGATGACTCATAATCGTGTTATTGATGACTCATAATCGTGTTATTGATGACTCATCGTGTTATTAATGACTCATAATCGTGTTATTGATGACTCATCATCGTGTTATTGATGACTCATCATCGTGTTATTGATGACTCATCATCGTGTTATTGATGACTCAATCGTGTTATTGATGACTCAATCGTGTTATTGATGACTCATCATTGTGTTATTGATGACTCATCATTGTGTTATTGATGACTCATAATCGTGTTATTGATGACTCAATCGTGTTATTGATGACTCATCACAATCGTGTTATTGATGACTCATCATAATCGTGTTATTGATGACTCATGTTATTGATGACTCATCATCATGTTATTGATGACTCAATCATGTTATTGATGACTCATAATCATGTTATTGATGACTCATAATCATGTTATTGATGACTCATCATGTTATTGATGACTCATCGTGTTATTGATGACTCATAATCACGTTATTGATGACTCATAATCGTGTTATTGTTGACTCATAATCGTGTTATTGATGACTCATCGTGTTATTGATGACTCATCGTGTTATTGATGACTCATTATCGTGTTATTGATGACTCATTATCGTGTTATTGATGACTCATCATGTTATTGATGACTCATAATCATGTTATTGATGACTCATCGTGTTATTGATGACTCATAATCATGTTAATGATGACTCATCGTTTTTATTGATGACTCAATCATGTTATTGATGACTCATAATCACGTTATTGATGACTCAATCACGTTATTGATGACTCAATCACGTTATTGATGACTCATTGTGTTATTGATGACTCATCGTGTTATTGATGACTCATTGTGTTATTGATGACTCAATCATGTTATTGATGACTCATAATCATGTTATTGATGACTCATAATCACGTTGTTGATGACTCATTATCGTGTTATTGATGACTCATAATCATGTTATTGATGACTCATCATGTTATTGATGACTCATAATCATGTTATTGATGACTCATAATCATGTTGATGACTCATAATCATGTTGATGACTCATCGTGTTATTGATGACTCATAATCATGTTATTGATGACTCATCGTTTTATTGATGACTCAATCATGTTATTGATGACTCATCGTGTTATTGATGACTCATCGTGTTATTGATGACTCATAATCACGTTATTGATGACTCATAATCACGTTATTGATGACTCAATCACGTTATTGATGACTCAATCACGTTATTGATGACTCATTGTGTTATTGATGACTCATCGTGTTATTGATGACTCATTGTTTTATTGATGACTCAATCATGTTATTGATGACTCATAATCATGTTATTGATGACTCATAATCACGTTGTTGACTCATTATCGTGTTATTGATGACTCATAATCATGTTATTGATGACTCATCGTGTTATTGATGACTCATCATTGTGTTATTGATGACTCATAATCATGTTATTGATGACTCATAATCATGTTATTGATGACTCATCATGTTATTGATGACTCATAATCATGTTATTGATGACTCATAATCATGTTGATGACTCATAATCATGTTGATGACTCATCGTGTTATTGATGACTCATAATCATGTTATTGATGACTCATCGTTTTATTGATGACTCAATCATGTTATTGATGACTCATCGTGTTATTGATGACTCATCGTGTTATTGATGACTCATAATCACGTTATTGATGACTCATAATCACGTTATTGATGACTCAATCACGTTATTGATGACTCAATCACGTTATTGATGACTCATTGTGTTATTGATGACTCATAATCATGTTATTGATGACTCATCGTTTTATTGATGACTCAATCATGTTATTGATGACTCATCGTGTTATTGATGACTCATCGTGTTAGATGACTCATAATCGTGTTATTGATGACTCATAATCACGTTATTGATGACTCAATCACGTTATTGATGACTCATTGTGTTATTGATGACTCATCGTGTTATTGATGACTCATTATCGTGTTATTGATGACTCATAATCATGTTATTGATGACTCACTATAGTCCATCTCTGCTGGGCGGTCAGAGGCTTCCTCCTGGAGGAAGAGGAGGAGACGCTGCTGCAGATGTTCAGACACAGCTGGTCCTCTGCTGATGACATCATCACCTGATCACCTGACACAGGGAGGAGACTTTAGTGGAGGATGTCAACAAACAGCTGGTGAGCTTCACTAGTTATTAATTCATTGAGTTATGAGCAGATACAGAAACACCAAGATGACCTCAAGAAGACCAAGGAAACACGAGTCCTCATAAAACCAGGACCAGGAGACAGGGGACGTCTCGTCCCGGTCCAGAGACCTGACTGACTCGTCCTGGATGCTGATTGGACGTCAGTTGGTCTCCATGAACTAAACGGTTTGAACCTGAAGCTCCAGAGTAGGAGGAGCCAGAATCATCACAATGCATTCTGGGTAGACTTGTGTCTGACGTCATGACCACGTGGTCAGCGATGACCTCACGAGAGCGAGGACAGACTGCATGCCCCAGTGCATGCTGGGAAACACAGAGAGCTGATTGGCTCTTAGATTTAACAACAAACACCACGTGTTGAATAAAAGGTTTAATCTAAAGACATAACTTGTGTGGTTGATAATAATAATAATAATAATAATAATAAAGCTTATTTATATAACATATCTTGTGTGGTTGATAATAATAATAAAGCTTATTTATATAACATATCTTGTGTGGTTGATAATAATAAAGCTTATTTATATAACATATCTTGTGTGGTTGATAATAATAAAGCTTATTTATATAACACATATCTTGTGTGGTTGATAATAATAATAATAAAGCTTATTTATAAAACATATCTTGTGTGCTTGATGATAATAATAAAGTTTATTCATATAACACATATCTTGTGTGGTTGATAATAATAATAAAGCTTATTTATATAACACATCAAAACGAGTACCAAAGTGTTTAAAAGAACAAAGGATGCAGCTAAAGCACATTTCTACATAAATATATATTTATAAAGACATGAATAAATCAGAACGAGGTCTGTAAACTACAAGTAGCCTACAGATCTAACCGGAAGTCACTGTTTGTGACTTCCTGTTTATTTTTTAAAAGCGGCTGAAAACTGTTTGACTTGATCTCAGTTTTATGTCAACACCCCTGATGAAGATGAAGATGAAGATGGAGATGGAGATGGAAAAGCAGCTCCTCTGTTCCGTCTCTCAGGAGAAGCTCAGAGACACGTGGAGGCGCCGGTGGCACGCGAGTTTAGCATCGTTAGCACACACAGAACCACGTGTGCGCGTGTGTGTTACCACGTGTGCAGGTGTGTCTGTATGCATGCGCGTGTGCATGTGTGCGCGTGTGCGCGTGTGCGTGTATCAGAACCAGAACCAGAGGAACCAAAACGTGAACTCACCGTCAAACTCTGAGAAGAAACCAGCGCGCGTGTGAATCTCTTCCTGGTTTGTCACGGAAGCCCCGCCTCCTTCACAGCTGATTTTGTGGACATGCGCAGTAGTTTCACTTCTTATTTTGAAAGGGTAGGAAATAATCGCTGTGCAAAAGTCAGTTATAATTTTAATAATAGAGTTTATTAATTATTCTGTAGAGGAATGAAGCTGACATTAAAATAAATAAATAATACATATTACAAACAATAAAATAATAATAATAAATGTGGAAAAAAAACAACTGTTATCAAATAATTTATGTTAAGAAGGAAAAGGAAAAAAAATAAACAAATAAATAAATAAAAAAGAAATAACTTTAACTTTAACATTAACTTTGTTATTAACATTATTATTGATACAATAACTAATAATAACTTTGTTATTAACATTATTATTGATACAATAACTAATAATAACTTTGTTATTAACATTATTATGATATATAACTAATAATAACTTTGTTATTAACATTATTATTGATACAATAACTAATAATAACTTTGTTATTAACATTATTATTGATACAATAACTAATAATAACTTTGTTATTAACATTATTATTATACAATAACTAATAATAACTTTGTTATTAACATTATTATGATATATAACTAATAATAACTTTGTTATTAACATTATTATGATATATAACTAATAATAACTTTGTTATTAACATTATTATTGATACAATAACTAATAATAACTTTGTTATTAACATTATTATGATATATAACTAATAATAACTTTATTAACATTATTATGATATATAACTAATAATAACTTTGTTATTAACATTATTATTATACAATAACTAATAATAACTTTGTTATTAACATTATTATGATATATAACTAATAATAACTTTATTAACATTATTATGATATATAACTAATAATAACTTTGTTATTAACATTATTATTATACAAACTAATAATAACTTTGTTATTAACATTATTATGATATATAACTAATAATAACTTTGTTATTAACATTATTATATACATAACTAATAATAACTTTGTTATTAACATTATTATGATATAACTAATAATAACTTTGTTATTAACATTATTATTGATACATAACTAAATAACTTTGTTATTAACATTATTATGATATATAACTAATAATAACTTTGTTATTAACATTATTATTGATACATAACTAATAATAACTTTGTTATTAACATTATTATGATATATAACTAATAATAACTTTGTTATTAACATTATTATTGATACAATAACTAATAATAACTTTGTTATTAACATTATTATGATATATAACTAATAATAACTTTGTTATTAACATTATTATTGATACATAACTAATAATAACTTTGTTATTAACATTATTATTGATACATAACTAATAATAACTTTGTTATTAACATTATTATTGATACATAACTAATAATAACTTTGTTATTAACATTATTATTGATACATAACTAATAATAACTGTTATTAAATGACAGAAGAGGACCAGCAGTCTGAATAAAGACCTGAGGCTCATGAGACCTGTTGGGTTTCAGACCCGAACCAATAAAACAACCCCAGACCTGGACCTGGTGTGACGTGGGTCCTGGGTCAGGTCTCAAGACCCTGTCTGTCTCCCTCCTGTCTGTCTCCTGTCTGTCTGTCTGTCTGTCTGTCTCCTGTCTGTCTGTCTGTCTCCTGTCTCCTGTCTGCCTGTCTGCCTGTCTGTCTGCCTGTCTCCTGTCTGTCTGTCTCCTGTCTGTCTCCTGTGTCCTGTCTGTCTCTCTCCTGTCTGTCTGTCTCCTGTCTGTCTCCTGTGTCCTGTCTGTCTGTCTCCTGTCTGTCTGTCTCCTGTCTCCTGTCTGTCTGTCTCCTGTCTGTCTCCTGTCTCCTGTCCCTGTCTGTCCCTGTCTCCTGTCTGTCTCCTGTCTCCTGTCTGTCTGTCTCCTGTCTGTCTGTCTACTGTCTGTCTCCTGTCCGTCTCTCTCCTTCTTTCTTTCACCTGTCTGTCTGTCTGTCCGTCTGTCTCTCTTCTGTCGTCTCCTGCCCTCCTGTCTTTCTCTCTCCTGTCTGTCTGTCTCCTGTCTCCTGTCTGTCTCTCTCCTTCTCCCGTCTGTCTCCCCCTGTCTGTCTCTCTCCTGTCTGTCTGTCTGTCTGTCTGTCTGTCTGTCTGTCTCCTGTCTGTCTGTCTCCTGTCTGTCTGTCTCCTGTCTCCTGTCTGTCTGTCTCCTCTCTGTCTGTCTGTCTCCTGTCTGTCTGTCTCCTGTCTGTCTGTCTGTCTGTCTCCTGTCTACCAGCCTCTCCCGTCTGCCTCCCCCACCTGCCCTCGTCTGTCTCCGTCTCCTGTCTGT
>JACSYO010001109.1:17500-20095 GCA_016806645.1 Ophiodon elongatus | reverse complement strand
GTTTGTTTTTTTTACATTTAAGATATGGATGTTTTCTGTATGTTTCCTGGATGTTTCCTGGATGTTTCCTGGATGTTTTTCTGTATATTTCCTGGATGTTTCCTGGATGTTTCCTGTATGTTTATCTGTATGTTTTTCTGTATGTTTTTCTGTATGTTTGCTGTATGTTTCCTATATGTTTTTCTGAATGTTTCCTGGATGTTTCCTGCATGTTTACTGGATGTTTCCTGGATCTTTTTCTGGATCTTTTCCTGGATATTTCCTGGAGGTTTTCTGGAGGTTTTCTGTATGTTTGCTGTATGTTTCCTATATGTTTTTCTGGATGTTTTTCTTTCTGGATGTTTTTTCTGGATGTTTTACTGGATGTTTTCTGGATGTTTTCCTGGATGTTTCCTGGATGTTTCCTGCATGTTTCCTGCATGTCTCCTCCATGTTTCCTGCATGTTTCCTGCATGTTTCTGGATCTTTTTCTGGATCTTTTTCTGGATGTTTACTGGATGTTTTCCTGCATGTTTTCTGGATGTTTCTGGATGTTTTCCTGGATGTTTCCTGGATGTTTACTGGATGTTTTTCTGGATGTTTCCTGGATGTTTTCTGGATTTTTTTCTGGATGTTTTCCTGGATGTTTCCTGGATGTTTTCCTGCATGTTTCCTGCATGTTTTCTGGATGTTTTCCTGGATGTTTCCTGATTTGTTTTCTGGATGTTTCCTGCATGTTTCCTGGATGTTTTCTGGATGTTTCCTGGATGTTTCCTGGATGTTTCCTGGATGTTTTCTGTTTTTTTCTGGATGTCTCCTGCATGTTTCCGGCATGTTTCTGGATCTTTTCCTGGATCTTTTCCTGGATCTTTTCCTGGATGTTTTCTGGATGTTTTCTGTTTTTTTCTGGATGTTTTCTAGATGTCTCCTGGATGTTTTTCTGGATGTTTTCCTGCATGTTTCCTGGATGTTTTCCTGGATTTTTTTCTGGGTGCTTTCTGGATGTTTTCCTGGATGTTTCCTGGATGTTTCCAGGATGTTTTTCTGGATGTTTGCTGTATTTTGCCGATATGTTTTTCTGGATCTTTCCTGGATGTTTCCAGATTTGTTTTCTGGATGTTTTTCTGGATGTTTTCCTGCATGTTTCCTGCATGTTTTCTGGATGTTTTCCTGGATGTTTCCTGGATGTTTTCTTTTTTTTCTGGATGTTTCCTGGATGTTTCCTGGATGTTTTCTTCTGAATATTTCCTGGATGTTTCCTGCATGTTTACTGGATGTTTCCTGGATCTTTTTCTGTATCTTTTCCTGGATATTTCCTGGAGGTTTTCTGGAGGTTTTCTGTATGTTTTCTGTATGTTTCCTATATGTTTTTCTGGATGTTTTTCTTTGTGGATGTTTTTTCTGGATGTTTTACTGGATGTTTTCTGGATGTTTTCCTGGATGTTTCCTGGATGTTTCCTGCATGTTTCCTGCATGTCTCCTCCATGTTTCCTGCATGTTTCCTGCATGTTTCTGGATCTTTTCTGGATCTTTTTCTGGATCTTTTTCTGGATGTTTACTGGATGTTTTCCTGCATGTTTTCTGGATGTTTCTGGATGTTTTCCTGGATGTTTCCTGGATGTTTACTGGATGTTTTTCTGGATGTTTCCTGGATGTTTTCTGGATTTTTTTCTGGATGTTTTCCTGGATGTTTCCTGGATGTTTTCCTGCATGTTTCCTGCATGTTTTCTGGATGTTTTCCTGGATGTTTCCTGATTTGTTTTCTGGATGTTTCCTGCATGTTTCCTGGATGTTTTCTGGATGTTTCCTGGATGTTTCCTGGATGTTTTCTGTTTTTTTCTGGATGTTTCCTGCATGTTTCCGGCATGTTTCTGGATTTTTCCTGGATCTTTTCCTGGATCTTTTCCTGGATCTTTTCCTGGATGTTTTCTGGATGTTTTCTGTTTTTTTCTGGATGTTTTCTAGATGTCTCCTGGATGTTTTTCTGGATGTTTTCCTGCATGTTTCCTGGATGTTTTCCTGGATTTTTTTCTGGGTGCTTTCTGGATGTTTTCCTGGATGTTTCCTGGATGTTTCCTGGATGTTTTTCTGGATGTTTCTGTATTTTGGATATGTTTTTCTGGATCTTTCCTGGATGTTTCCAGATTTGTTTTCTGGATGTTTTTCTGGATGTTTTCCTGCATGTTTCCTGCATGTTTTCTGGATGTTTTCCTGGATGTTTCCTGGATGTTTCCTGTATGTTTCCTGGATGTTTCCGATGTTTCTGGATCTTTTTCTGGATCTTTTCCTGGATATTTCCTGGATGTTTCCTGCATGTTTCCTGCATGTTTCCTGCATGTTTTCTGGATGTTTCCTGGATGTTTTCCTGGATGTTTACTGGATGTTTTCTTTTTTTTCTGGATGTTTCCTGGATGTTTCCTGGATGTTTTCTTCTGGATATTTCCTGGAGGTTTCCTGGAGGTTTTCTGTATGTTTTCTGTATGTTTCCTGTATTTTTCCTGTATGTTTCCTGTATGTTTCATGTATGTTTTTCTGTATGTTTCATGGATGTTTCCTGTATATGTTCTGTATGTTTTTCTGTATGTTTCCTGGATGTTTCCTGGATGTTTTCTGTAT
>JACSYO010001109.1:7500-12500 GCA_016806645.1 Ophiodon elongatus | reverse complement strand
TGAAATCACACACACCACCTGTGACATCATCACCAGCCTGTGACATCATCACCAGTCTGTGACATCATCTACAGTCTGTGATACAACAATGTATTTAAATACATTTAAATGTATTTTATCGCTTCTTATTGACAATTTATGAAGGGTCAGAGGTCAGCAGGAGGTCAGAGGTCAGCAGGAGGTCAGAGGTCAGCAGGAGGTCAGTAGGAGGTCAGAGGTCAGCAGGAGGTCAGAGGTCAGGTGGGGGGATACCTGACTCTGATTGGCTGACTCTTGATCTGGTAAAAAGAGTCGCAGTCAGACGGAAGCAAACTGTCCACCTCGATGTCAGCGACGATTCCAGACTCCACCCTGAGAGACAGACAGGTAGAGAGAGAGAGACAGGTAGAGAGAGAGAGGTAGAGAGAGAGAGGTAGAGAGAGAGAGAGAGAGAGGCAGGTAGAGAGAGAGAGAGGTAGAGAGAGAGAGGTAGAGAGAGAGAGAGAGAGGCAGGTAGAGAGAGAGAATGGACCAATCAGCAGCTGTCTCTCTCTCCACCAGATGAGATCAAAGTAAAAACAATACAACTTCTGATCATAAACGTTTTTACAAGTTCAAAGTATCAGACAGACAGACAGGCAGAGAGAGAGACAAACAGGCAGAGAGAGAGACAGACAGGCAGAGAGAGAGACAGACAGGCAGAGAGAGAGACAGACAGGCAGAGAGAGAGACAAACAGGCAGAGAGAGAGACAGACAGGCAGAGAGAGAGACAGACAGGCAGAGAGAGAGACAAACAGGCAGAGAGAGAGACAGACAGGCAGAGAGAGAGACAAACAGGCAGAGAGAGAGACAGACAGGCAGAGAGAGAGACAGACAGGCAGAGAGAGAGACAGACAGGCAGAGAGAGAGACAAACAGGCAGAGAGAGAGACAGACAGGCAGAGAGAGAGACAGACAGGCAGAGAGAGAGACAAACAGGCAGAGAGAGAGACAGACAGGCAGAGAGAGAGACAAACAGGCAGAGAGAGAGACAGACAGGCAGAGAGAGAGACAGACAGACAGAGAGAGAGACAGACAGACAGAGAGAGAGACAGACGGGCAGAGAGATAAAGATAATTGTCAGCATATGTGAATGTTGATGTTGGAAACCAGAGAAGAAGAATGTGGAGGAACAACAGTCAGCAGTTCAGTTTAACTGCTTTCAATCTCACTTCCTGTGTGTGTGTGTGTGTGTGTGTGTGTGTGTGTGTGTGTGTGTGTGTGTGTGTGTGTGTGTGTTACAGCATCGATCACACAAGACGTCCAACAAACAAACTGCTCCTCAGGCAGCCAATCAAAACAAGAGGATTTACTACTTTACCTCCCACTTCCTGTTTCTATACCAGTAGAGACAGAGAGTGAGACAGAGAGAGAGTGAGAAAGAGAGTGAGACAGAGAGAGTGAGTGAGACAGAGAGAGAGAGAGTGAGACAGAGAGTGAGAGAGAGTGAGTGAGTGAGACAGAGAGTGAGAGAGTGAGACAGAGAGAGAGAGTGACACAGAGAGTGAGAGAGAGTGAGTGAGTGAGACAGAGAGTGAGAGAGTGAGACAGAGAGAGAGAGTGAGACAGAGAGTGAGAGAGAGTGAGAAAGAGAGAGAGTGAGACAGAGTGAGTGAGTGAGAGAGACAGAGAGAGAGAGAGAGTGAGAGGGTAGTAGTTCTGATTCCTTCTCTGAAATGATCGTGTTCTAGAAGAACTTTTATCTCACGATCTCTATTTTCTTATTTATCAATATTATTAATGAGTTGAGTCAAAGGTTCTGTTTCTGAGACATTGAACACAACATTGAGACATTGAGACATTGAACACAACATTGAGACATTGAACACAACATTGAGACATTGAACACAACATTGAGACATTGAACACAACATTGAGACATTGAACACATCACTGAGACATTGAACACAACACTGAGACATTGAACACAACACTGAACTTGAGACATTGAACACAACATAGACATTGAGACATTGAACACAACACTGAGACATTACATTGAGACATTGAACACAACACTGAGACATTGAACACAACACGAGACATTGAACACAACACTGAGACATTGAACACAACATTAGACATTGAGACATTGAACACAACATTGAGACATTGAGACATTGAACACAACACAGACATTGAACACAACACTGAGACCTTGAGACATTGAACACAACATTGAGACATTGAGACATTGAACACAACACTGAGACATTGAGACATTGAACACAACACTGAGACATTGAACACAACACAGACATTGAACACAATATTGAGACATTGAGACATTGAGACATTGAACACAACATTGAGACATTGAGACATTGAACACAACATTGAGACATTGAACACAACATTGAGACATTGAACACAACATTGAGACATTGAACACAACATTGAGACATTGAACACAACACTGACACATTGAACACAACATTGAGACATTGAGACATTGAACACAACATTGAGACATTGAACACAACATTGAGACATTGAACACAGCATTGAGACATTGAACACAGCATTGAGACATTGAACACAACATTGAGACATTGAACACAACATTGAGACATTGAACACAACACTGAGACATTGAACACAACACTGAGACATTGAACACAACATTGAGACATTGAGACATTGAACACAACATTGAGACATTGAACACAACACTGAGACATTGAACACAACATTGAGACATTGAGACATTGAACACAACATTGAGACATTGAACACAACATTGAGACATTGAACACAACATTGAGACATTGAACACAACATTGAGACATTGAACACAACATTGAGACATTGAACACATCACTGAGACATTGAACACAACACAGACATTGAACACAACATTGAGACATTGAGACATTGAACACAACACAGACATTGAACACAACACTGAGACCTTGAGACATTGAACACAACACAGACATTGAACACAACAACAGAGACATTGAACACAACACTGAGACATTGAACACAACATTGAGACATTGAGACATTGAACACAACACAGACATTGAGACATTGAGACATTGAACACAACACAGAGAGACATTGAACACAACACTGAGACATTGAACACAACATTGAGACCTTGAGACATTGAACACAACACAAACATTGAGACATTGAACACAACATTGAGACATTGAGACATTGAACACAACACAGACATTGAACACAACATTGAGACATTGAGCACAACATTGAGACATTGAACACAACATTGAGACATTGAACACAACACAGACATTGAACACAACACTGAGACATTGAGACATTGAACACAACATTGAGACATTGAACACAACATTGAGACATTGAACACAGCATTGAGACATTGAACACAACATTGAGACATTGAACACAACATTGAGACATTGAACATAACATTGAGACATTGAACACAACATTGAGACATTGAACACATCACTGAGACATTGAACACAACACTGAGACATTGAACACAACATTGAGACATTGAGACATTGAACACAACACAGACATTGAACACAACACAGACATTGAACACAATATTGAGACATTGAGCACAACAGTGAGACATTGAACATAACATTGAGACATTGAACACAACACTGAGACATTGAGACATTGAACATAACATTGAGACATTGAACACAACACTGAGACATTGAACACAACATTGAGACATTGAGACATTGAACACAACATTGAGACATTGAACACAACATTGAGACATTGAACACAACATTGAGACATTGAACACAACATTGAGACATTGAACACAACACTGAGACATTGAACACAACACTGAGACATTGAACACAACATTGAGACATTGAGACATTGAACACAACATTGAGACATTGAGACATTGAACACAACACAGACATTGAACACAACATTGAGACATTGAGCACAACATTGAGACATTGAACACAACACAGACATTGAACACAACACTGAGACATTGAGACATTGAACACAACACTGAGACATTGAACACAACATTGAGACATTGAGACATTGAACACAACACAGACATTGAACACAACACAGACATTGAACACAATATTGAGACATTGAGCACAACAGTGAGACATTGAACATAACATTGAGACATTGAACACAACACTGAGACATTGAGACATTGAACATAACATTGAGACATTGAACACAACACTGAGACATTGAACACAACATTGAGACATTGAGACATTGAACACAACATTGAGACATTGAACACAACATTGAGACATTGAACACAGCATTGAGACATTGAACACAACACTGAGACATTGAGACATTGAACACAACACTGAGACATTGAACACAACATTGAGACATTGAACACAACACTGAGACATTGAACACAACACTGAGACATTGAACACAACACTGAGACATTGAACACAACATAGAGACATTGAGACATTGAACACAACACAGACATTGAGACATTGAGACATTGAACACAACACAGACATTGAACACAACACAGACATTGAGACATTGAACACAACACAGACATTGAACACAACATTGAGACATTGAGACATTGAACACAACACTGAGAGACATTGAACACAACACTGAGACATTGAACACAACATTGAGACATTGAGACATTGAACACAACACAGACATTGAGACATTGAACACAACATTGAGACATTGAGACATTGAACACAACACAGACATTGAACACAACATTGAGACATTGAGCACAACATTGAGACATTGAACACAACATTGAGACATTGAGACATTGAACACAACACTGAGACATTGAACACAACACAGACATTGAACACAACATTGAGACATTGAGCACAACAGTGAGACATTGAACATAACATTGAGACATTGAACACAACACTGAGACATTGAGACATTGAACACAACACAGACATTGAACACAACACTGAGACATTGAACACAACACTGAGACATTGAACACAACACTGAGACATTGAACACAACATTGAGAC
>JACSYO010001109.1:0-2500 GCA_016806645.1 Ophiodon elongatus | reverse complement strand
TTCCCTACTAGTCATCATATCTAGTCCTTCCCTACTAGTCATCATATCTAGTCCTTCCCTACTAGTCATAATATCTAGTCCTTCCCTACTAGTCATCATATCTAGTCCTTCCCTACTAGTCATCATATCTAGTCCTTCCCTACTAGTCATCATACCTAGTCCTTCCCTACTAGTCATCATATCTAGTCCTTCCCTACTAGTCATCATATCTAGTCCTTCCCTACTAGTCATAATATCTAGTCCTTCCCTACTAGTCATCATACCTAGTCCTTCCCTACTAGTCATCATATCTAGTCCTTCCCTACTAGTCATCATATCTAGTCCTTCCCTACTAGTCATAATATCTAGTCCTTCCCTACTAGTCATCATACCTAGTCCTTCCCTACTAGTCATAATACCTAGTCCTTCCCTAGCCCTTGGGGTGTGACTCATTAACCACCGGCTGGGGGCCAAGGCTCCATCTCTACCGGCCCGCTCTAGAATGTTTCAGGTCACCGTGACCTTATCTCCAGCTGAGCCTTGTGTCAGAGAGCCGTCTGCAGGCTTCTCTAGATGCAGTTCCCTGTGTCTCCACTGTGCCCTCCCCTACTCAGCTGATCTCCTCAGACTAATTAAACACTGTTCTCTATGTGGGTCGCTTACAGATCTGGTTCATGTATGAAACTTATAATACTATGTCAGTGACTAACAGATACATCAAACTATGAATATTGTGCTCTTAATAAACCTAATATAGGTGTTAATGCGGCTTCATAGTTATCCTAAGCGTGAGACATTTAATAAGCATAAACATAAAATATTTTCCTTCAACAAGTAGTAGCAGTAGTAGTAGTAGTAGCAGTAGTAGCAGTAGTAGCAGCAGTAGTAGTAGCAGTAGCAGTAGTAGTAGTAGTAGTAGTGGTAGTAGTAGTAGTAGCAGTAGTAGTAGTAGTAGTAGTGGTAGTAGTAGTAGTAGCAGTAGTAGTAGTAGCAGTAGTAATAGTAGTAGTAGCAGTAGTAGTAGTAGCAGTAGTAATAGTAGTAGTAGCAGTAGTAGTAGTAGCAGTAGTAATAGTAGTAGTAGCAGTAATAGTAGTAGTAGTAGCAGTAGTAAGCAGTAGTAGTAGCAGTAGTAGTAGCAGCAGTAGTAATAGTAGTAGAGCAGTAAGAGTAGCAGTAGAAAGTAGTAGTAGCAGTAGTAGTAGTAGCAGCAGAAAGTAGTAGTAGCAGTAGTAGAGTAGCAGTAGTAATAGTAGTAGTAGTAGTAGCAGTAGTAATAGTAGTAGTAGCAGTAGTAGTAGTAGCAGTAGTAATAGTAGTAGTAGCAGTAGCACTTCCAGTGTTCAGTTTTTATATTTTTATTTCATTTATAACCTCATAAACATTTCTCATTGTATTTTCTTACAGAAGGGCATGATGGGAAGCAGAAGGGCATGATGGGAAGCAGAAGGGCATGATGGGAAGCAGAAGGGCATGATGGGAAGCAGAAGGGCATGATGGGAAACAGAAGGGCATGATGGGAAACAGAAGGGCATGATGGGAAACAGAAGGGCATGATGGGAAACAGAAGGGCATGATGGGAAACAGGATGGAAGGCAGTGGCCGGCCACTAACCAATAACCTGCAATCAATCAATCAATCAATCAATACTCAATACTCAATAATAACAAGATACCAAATCTACAAGAGGAAGAACACACAACCTGCTGTTACACCCGGGGGGGGACGTTCTGTCTCCTGGGGGTAAGAGATGTTCTGTCTCCTGGGGGTAAGAGATGTTCTGTCTCCGGGGGGTAAGAGATGTTCTGTCTCCTGGGGGTAAGAGATGTTCTGTCTCCTGGGGGTAAGAGATGTTCTGTCTCCTGGGGGTAAGAGATGTTCTGTCTCCTGGGGGTAAGAGATGTTCTGTCTCCTGGGGGTAAGAGATGTTCTGTCTCCTGGGGGTAAGAGACGTTCTGTCTCCTGGGGGTAAGAGACGTTCTGTCTCCTGGGGGTGAGAGACGTTCTGTCCACTGGGGGGTGAGAGACGTTCTGTCTCCTGGGGGTAAGAGATGTTCTGTCCACTGGGGGGTAAGAGACGTTCTGTCCACTGGGGGGTGAGAGACGTTCTGTCACCTGAGGGGTGAGAGACGTTCTGTCACCTGAGGGGTGAGAGACGTTCTGTCCCCTGGGGGGTGAGAGACGTTCTGTCCACTGGGGGGTAAGAGACGTTCTGTCACCTGAGGGGTGAGAGACGTTCTGTCCCCTGGGGGGTGAGAGACGTTCTGTCCCCTGGGGGTGAGAGACGTTCTGTCCACTGAGGGGTGAGAGACGTTCTGTACACTGAGGGGTGAGAGACGTTCTGTCCCCTGGGGGGTGAGAGACGTTCTGTACACTGAGGGGTGAGAGACGTTCTGTACACTGGGGGGTAAGAGACGTTCTGTCCACTGAGGGGTGAGAGACGTTCTGTCCACTGAGGGGTGAGAGACGTTCTGTCCACTGAGGGGTGAGAGACGTTCTGTCCCCTGGGGGGTGAGAGACG
>JACSYO010001108.1:0-22500 GCA_016806645.1 Ophiodon elongatus | reverse complement strand
GATAACACTTCTAGATCAGCAGAACTGTGATGTCACACTCTAGGATCAAAGCGCTCTGAACTGTGATGTCACACTCTAGGATCAAAGCGCTCTGAACTGTGATGTCACACACACGCTGCAGCTATAAACAAAATGTTCAACATTTTGTGAATTGACAGGTACAGATAGTAATATTTAATACATTTTTTGAATAATCCGTTTTCGGCACTGTAAGTGAGTTCTGAAGAGTGCTATGTGAAAGTACTGAGATGAATCTGTTGTGTGCTTGATAGTATGATGAGAGAAAGGGAGAAATATTTCTTGCACGTTCTTGCAACGTCAACCCTGATGAAATCAGATGCACCAAACGTCTTTTATTCACCTCATCATTTTTCCCTTTGAGATCTGAACGTAGTTTGTAAATCATTGGATTAAAATTATGAAGACATCGGTCTTGTTCTTTGGTTATAGGGATGCCGAAGAAGTTCACTTTTTTCTTGACAGGTATATATTGATGGCCAAAGTGCAAAACCTCCCATCTGCACTTTGTGTATATATATATATATTCTATAGATATATATATCTATAGATATATAGATATATATATATCTATAGATATATATATATTGTATATAGTATTATGTATTGGGTAACCTTAAAAAATAGCATTCTGCAAGAAAACAAGTTTTTTTAGTATTCTCAAAAAAGTGCATTTTTTCTGATAGGTTTTGATCTTCAGCCATCGATATCATTAATAGAAGTTATATCACTACTTTTCAAGGCAAATACAGGTACGTACGCACATTCACACACACACACACACACACACACACACACACAAACACACACATATATATCTATATATATTGTGATGTCATAAGAGGGAGTGTCATCAATGGGATATACATCCACTCCCAGTGGTTGCAGCAGAGACTACAACCCATCATGGCATCTGGTTAATGAACTACAATTCCCTTAGTCAGCAGGGTAGCCGGTGCCAAGGCTGCTGCCCAGCTGAAAGAGATCTGTCTGATTACCCTGGGAGAGCTGGTGTGAGGGATAACAAAGGACAGGAGCAGGTCCACACAGAAGAAGACACTTATGTTTGTTTTGGTGCAGCGACCTTTTTGGTTGGAATTAAGTTTACCTTTTGCTAAAAGAATCTGAATACAGAATTTTTGAGTTAGAAACCACTGCTTGTCGTCTTGATTTGTGCCCCTACGCCTCACGTCACGATCCCGACTTCTCAAGACATCACAATATCTATATAGATATAGATCTATATAGATATATATGTATATCTACTGTAAACATATATATATATATATATATATATATATATATATAGATGTGTGTGCATGTGTATGTATGTGTGTGTGTATGTATGTGTGCGTGTGCGTGTGCGTGTGCGTGTGTGTGTGTGTGTGTGTGTGTGTGTGTGTGTGTGTGTGCGTGCGTGCGTGCGTGTGTGTGTCTCTGTATGTCTCTGTGTGTCTCTGTGCGCACCTGTACATGAATACACACTCACGGTACCAGTATTTTACTGTACTATTTAACATTTCATGCTACTTTATACAGGCTAATCCTATGCACTTTTCACTTTGGACACAATTTAAGAAATGTGCTGATAATACTTGCATACAGTACATGCACATTGTTCTTAAGTAATGCTTTGAATGCGTGACTTTTACCAGAGGATAATTTTTACAGAGAACCAGGGCCAACCAGCCCCAGCATGCATGATTCTTGGGTGGAGGGCGGAACCTGGACACCCCCCAGGTCTGGAGCAGCCACATACCTCGTCCACCAGCCGGTCCCGCGTACCCACACTTAAGCACCCTTCCCCTCGGCTGCACACCATGACCGACGAGCTCAGAGTTCCGTGCCCCTGGTAGTCCGGCCGTGTTTTCGTGCTCCTGGTATACTGTTTCTTTTTTTTTAACGGGTCGAAGCCCTTAGTGGCGATGAGTCCCTCCATGGTCCGGCAGACTACATCCTTCACAGCACGGATCCACTTTTCCTCTGTGACAGTCTTATGACCTTCTGATTTTGTAATCACTCTGAAGAGGGTTAGGGTCACGAACAGACGGAGCTGACTCCGTTCTTCGTCCTCGAAGGATCCCTCAGAGCAAGTAAAAGAATCCGACTCAGTCAGGCTTATGGTGTCCCTTATGGTGTCCATGGCGGGTCCTTCCTTTTGGGTCATCGCTGGTCAATTTACTTACTTTAGTTGGCTCCTCTGTTTGTGGTAGCTACGACTTCACTCCCGTTTTCCGATATGTACTGGGCCCCTGATCCTGAATGGGAGCTGGTATATAGAACTGGTATTAGAATTCATGGAACATCAAAGGCCCAGTTTAACGGTGACGTCACACTCTAGGATCAAAGCTTTCTGAACTGTGATGTCACACTCTAGGATCAAAGCTTTCTGAACTGTGATGTCACACTCTAGGATCAAAGCTTTCTGAACTGTGATGTAACACTCTAGGATCAAAGCGCTTTGAACTGTGATGTCACACTCTAGGATCAAAGCGCTCTGAACTGTGATGTCACACTCTAGGATCAAAGCGCTCTGAACTGTGATGTCACACTCTAGGATCAAAGCGCTCTGAACTGTGATGTCACACTCTAGGATCAAAGCTTTCTGAACTGTGATGTCACACTCTAGGATCAAAGCTTTCTGAACTGTGATGTAACACTCTAGGATCAAAGCGCTCTGAACTGTGATGTCACACTCTAGGATCAAAGCTTTCTGAACTGTGATGTCACACTCTGGATCAAAGCGCTCTGAACTGTGATGTCACACAGACGCGGCAGCTATAAACAAAATGTTCAACATTTTGTGAATTGACAGGTACAGATAGTAATATTTAATACATTTTTTGAATAATCCGTTTTCGGCACTGTAAGTGAGTTCTGAAGAGTGCTATGTGAAAGTACTGAGATGAATCTATTGTGTGCTTGATAGTATGATGAGAGAAAGGGAGAAATATCTTCTTGCACGTTCTTGCAACGTCAACCCTGATGAAATCAGATGCACCAAAACGTCTTTTATTCACCTCATCATTTTTCCCTTTGAGATCTGAAACGTAAAGTTTGTAAATCATTGGATTAAAATTATGAAGACATCGGTCTTGTTCTTTGGTTACAAGGATGCCGAAGAAGTTCACTTTTTTCTTGACAGGTATATATTGATGGCCAAAGTGCAAAACCTCCCATCTGCACTTTGTGTATATATATATATATATATATATCTATATAGATATATATATATATATATATATATATATATAGTATTATGTATTGGGTAACCTTAAAAAATAGCATTCTGCAAGAAAACAACAAGTTTTTTTTAGTATTCTCAAAAAAGTGCATTTTTCTGATAGGGTTTTGCTCTTCAGCCATCGATATCATTAATAGAAGTTATATCACTACTTTTCAAGGCAAATACAGGTACGTACGCACACATACACACACACACACACACACACACACACACACACACACACACACATATATATCTATATATATTGTGATGTCATAAGAGGGAGTGTCATCAATGGGATATACATCCACTCCCAGTGGTTGCAGCAGAGACTACAACCCATCATGGCATCTGGTTAATGAACTACAATTCCCTTAGTCAGCAGGGTAGCCGGGGCCAAGGCTGCTGCCCAGCTGAAAGAGATCTGTCTGATTACCCTGGGAGAGCTGGTGTGAGGGAGAACAAAGGACAGGAGCAGGTCCACACAGAAGAAGATACTTATGTTTGTTTTGGTGCAGCGACCTTTTTGGTTGGAATTAAGTTTACCTTTTGCTAAAAGAATCTGAATACAGAATTTGGTGTTAGAAAACCACTGCTTGTCATCTTGATTTGTGCCCCCACGCCTCACGTCACGATCCCGACTTCTCAAGACATCACAATATCTATATAGATATAGATCTATATAGATATATATGTATATCTACTGTAAACATATATATTTATATATGTATATATATATATATATATATATATATATATAGATGTGTGTGCATGTGTATGTATGTGTGTGTGTGTGTATGTGTGCGTGTGCGTGTGCGTGTGTGTGTGTGTGTGTGTGTGTGTGTGTGTGTGTGTGTGTGTGCGTGCGTGCGTGCGTGTGTGTGTCTCTGTATGTCTCTGTGTGTCTCTGTGCGCACCTGTACATGAATACACACTCACGGTACCAGTATTTTACTGTACTATTTAACATTTCATGCTACTTTATACAGGCTAATCCTATGCACTTTTCACTTTGGACACAATTTAAGAAATGTGCTGATAATACTTGCATACAGTACAGGCACATTGTTCTTAAGTAATGCTTTGAATGCGTGACTTTTACCAGAGGATAATTTTTACAGAGAACCAGGGCCAACCAGCCCCAGCATGCATGATTCTTGGGTGGAGGGCGGAACCTGGACACCCCCCAGGTCTAGAGCAGCCACATACCTCGTCCACCAGCCGGTCCCGCGTACCCACACTTAAGCACCCTTCCCCTGGGCTGCACACCATGACCGACGAGCTCAGAGTTCCGTGCCCCTGGTAGTCCGGCCGTGTTTTCGTGCTCCTGGTATACTGTTTCTTTTTTTTTAACGGGTAGAAGCCCTTAGTGGCGATGAGTCCCTCCATGGTCCGGCAGACTACATCCTTCACAGCACGGATCCACTTTTCCTCTGCGACAGTCTTATGACCTTCTGATTTTGTAATCACTCTGAAGAGGGTTAGGGTCACGAACAGACGGAGCTGACTCCGTTCTTCGTCCTCGAAGGATCCCTCAGAGCAAGTAAAAGAATCCGACTCAGTCAGGCTTATGGTGTCCCTTATGGTGTCCATGGCGGGTCCTTCCTTTTGGGTCATCGCTGGTCAATTTACTTACTTTAGTTGGCTCCTCTGTTTGTGGTAGCTACGACTTCACTCCCGTTTTCCGATATGTACTGGGCCCCTGATCCTGAATGGGAGCTGGTATATAGAACTGGTATTAGAATTCATGGAACATCAAAGGCCCAGTTTAACGGTGACGTCACACTCTAGGATCAAAGCTTTCTGAACTGTGATGTCACACTCTAGGATCAAAGCTTTCTGAACTGTGATGTCACACTCTAGGATCAAAGCTTTCTGAACTGTGATGTCACACTCTAGGATCAAAGCTTTCTGAACTGTGATGTAACACTCTAGGATCAAAGCGCTTTGAACTGTGATGTCACACTCTAGGATCAAAGCGCTCTGAACTGTGATGTCACACTCTAGGATCAAAGCGCTCTGAACTGTGATGTCACACTCTAGGATCAAAGCGCTCTGAACTGTGATGTCACACTCTAGGATCAAAGCTTTCTGAACTGTGATGTAACACTCTAGGATCAAAGCGCTCTGAACTGTGATGTCACACTCTAGGATCAAAGCTTTCTGAACTGTGATGTAACACTCTAGGATCAAAGCGCTTTGAACTGTGATGTCACACTCTAGGATCAAAGCGCTCTGAACTGTGATGTCACACTCTCGGATCAAAGCGCTCTGAACTGTGATGTCACACACACGCGGCAGCTATAAACAAAATGTTCAACATTTTGTGAATTGACAGGTACAGATAGTAATATTTAATACATTTTTTGAATAATCCGTTTTCGGCACTGTAAGTGAGTTCTGAAGAGTGCTATGTGAAAGTACTGAGATGAATCTATTGTGTGCTTGATAGTATGATGAGAGAAAGGGAGAAATATCTTCTTGCACGTTCTTGCAACGTCAACCCTGATGAAATCAGATGCACCAAAACGTCTTTTATTCACCTCATCATTTTTCCCTTTGAGATCTGAAACGTAAAGTTTGTAAATCATTGGATTAAAATTATGAAGACATCGGTCTTGTTCTTTGGTTACAAGGATGCCGAAGAAGTTCACTTTTTTCTTGACAGGTATATATTGATGGCCAAAGTGCAAAACCTCCCATCTGCACTTTGTATATATATATATATCTATATATATATATATATAGATATATATATCTATATATAGATTTATATATATATATATATGTATATAGTATTATGTATTGGGTAACCTTAAAAAATAGCATTCTGCAAGAAAACAACAAGTTTTTTTTAGTATTCTCAAAAAAGTGCATTTTTTCTGATAGGTTTTGCTCTTCAGCCATCGATATCATTAATAGAAGTTATATCACTACTTTTCAAGGCAAATACAGGTACGTACGCACACATACACATACACACACACACACACACACACACACACACACACACAAACACACACACACACACACACACACACACACACACACACACACACACACACACACATATATATCTATATATATTGTGATGTCATAAGAGAGAGTGTCATCAATGGGATATACATCCACTCCCAGTGGTTGCAGCAGAGACTACAACCCATCATGGCATCTGGTTAATGAACTACAATTCCCTTAGTCAGCAGGGCAGCCGGGGCCAAGGCTGCTGCCCAGCTGAAAGACGTCACACTCTAGCATCAAAGCGTTCTTAACTGTGATGTCACACTGCAACAAAATCCACTTTTGACCTGTTTGCTGGCTGAAACGTCTTTTGAGACGATAAAAACTGAAAATGCAGCTGTAAAGCAGAAAAGTAATGGAAACATCATATATTCATGTACATAACAAGAATCTTGAAAGTCTGCTGTTCTGGGAGATTTAATAGAGGAATAACAAGTAAACTATGTATTTTGTAAAAAAATCCACTTTTGGCCTGTTCGCAGGCTGAAAAGTCTTTTTAGACCATAAAAACTGAAAATTTATTTTTAAGGCAGAAAATTGATGGAAACATCATATATTAATGTACATTCCATGAAACTTGAAGGTCTGCTGTTCTGGGAGACTTTATAGAGGAATATCAAGTGTATTTTGCAACAAAATCCACTTTTGGCCTGTTTGCTGGCTGAAACGTCTTTTGAGACCATAAAAACTGAAAAGTATGTTTTTTAAGAAAGAAAAGTGAAGGAAACATCCAGCTTTAAGGCAGATAAATTATGACAACATCATGTATTCATGAAATTAACATGAAACTTAAAAGTCTGCTGTTCAGGGACATTTTTTTGAAGAAAATCAAGTAAACTGTGTATTTTTCAACAAAATCAACTGTTGGCCTCTTCCCAGGAGATACGTCTTCTGAGAGCATACAACGTGGAAATGCAGCTTTAATGCAGAAAAATTATGAGAACATCATGTATTCATAAAATTAACATGAAACTTGAGAGTCTGCTGTACTGGGACAACGTATTGAGGTAAATCAAGTAAACTGTGTATTTTTTAACATATTCCACTTTTGGCCTCTTGCCAGCCGAAACGTATTTTAAGAGCATACAACGTGGAAATGCAGCTTTAAGTCAGAAAAGTGACGAGAACATCATGTATTCATGAAATTAACATGAAACTTGAGAGTCTGCTGTACTGGGACAACGTATTGAGGTAAATGAAGTAAACTGTGTATTTTTCAACATATTCAACTGTTGGCCTCTTCCCAGGAGATACGTCTTTTGAGAGCATACAACGTGGAAATGCAGCTTTAATGCAGAAAAATTATGAGAACATCATGTATTCATAAAATTAACATGAAACTTGAGAGTCTGCTGTCTGGGAAAGTATTGAGGTAAATCAAGTAAACTGTGTATTTTTCAACATATTCCAATTTTGGCCTCTTGCCAGCCGATACGTCTTTTGAGAGCATACAACGTGGAAATGCATCTTTAAGGCAGAAAAGTGATTAAAACATCATGTATTCATGAAATTAACATGAAACTTAGAAGTCTGCTGTTCAGGGACATTTCTTTGAGGAAAATCAATTAAACTGTGTATTTTTTAACAAAATCCACTGTTGGCCTCTTCGAAGCCGAAAAGTCTTTCCAGACCATAAATATTGAAAATTATGATTTAATGCAGAAATGTGATGGGAACATCATGTATTCATGAAATTAACATGAAACTTGAGAGTCTGTTGTACTGGGACAACGTATTGAGGTAAATCAAGTAAATTGTGTATTTTTCAACATATTCCACTTTTGGCCTCTTGCCAGCCGAAACGTATTTTAAGAGCATACAAAGTGGAAATGCAGCTTTAAGGCAGAAAAGTGATTAAAACATCATCTATTCATGAAATTAACATGAAACTTGAGAGTCTGCTGTACTGGGATAATGTATTGAGGTAAATCAAGTAAACTGTGTATTTTTCAATATATTCCACTTTTGGCCTCTTGCCAGACGAAAAGTATTTTAAGAGCATACAATGTGGAAATGCAGCTTTAAGTCAGAAAAGTGACGAGAACATCTTGTATTCATGAAATTAACATGAAACTTGAGAGTCTGCTGTACTGGGACATTTTTTTGAGGAAAATCAAGTAACCTGTGTATTTTTCAACAAAATCCACTGTTGGCCTCTTCGAAGCCGAAACGTCTTTCCAGACCATAAATACTCAAGATTTACCATTCAGGCAGAAAAGTGTTGAGAACATAATGTATTCATGAAATTAACATGAAACTTGAGAGTCTGCTGTTCTGGGATAATGTATTGAGGTAAATCAAGTAAACTGTGTATTTTTCAACATATTCCTCTTTTGGCCTCTTGCCGGTCAAAATGTATTTTAAGAGCATACAACGTGGAAATGCAGCTTTTAAAGCAGAAAAGTGATCTATTCATATAGAGGGACATTATTGACAATCCTTCTTTTACCGTACAGACGTTTGTGTTTCCAGCTGTTCTTTAGACTTCTTTGTAAAACAGATTTTGTTTAACATTTATTGTCCTGAAATTAACATGAAACTTAAAAGTCTGCTGTTCAAGGACATTATTTTGAGGAAAATCAAGAAAACTGTGTATTTTTCAACAAAATCCGCTGTTGTCCTCTTCCCAGGAGATAAGTCTTTTGAGAGCATACAACGTGGAAATGCAGCTTTAATGCAGAAAAATTATGAGAACATCATGTATTCATAAAATTAACATGAAACTTGAGAGTCTGCTGTTCTGGGACATTGTTTTGAGGAAAATCAAGTAAACTGTGTATTTTTCAACATATTCCAATTTTGGCCTCTTGCCAGACGAAACGTATTTTAAGAGCATACAATGTGGAAATGCAGCTTTAAGGCAGAAAAGTGATTAAAACATCATGTATTCATGAAATTAACATGAAACTTAAAAGTCTGCTGTTCAGGGACATTTTTTTTTGAGGAAAATCAATTAAACTGTGTATTTTTCAACAAAATCGACTGTTGGCCTCTTCGAAGCCGAAACATCTTTCCAGACTATAAATACTGAAAATGCAGCATTAAGGCTGAAAAGTGATGAGAACATCATGTATTCATGAAATAAACATGAAACTTGAGAGTGTGCTGTTCTGGGACAATGTATTGAGGTAAATCAAGTAAACTGTGTATTTTTCAACATATTCCACTTTTGGCCTCTTGCCAGGCGAAACGTATTTTGAGAGCATACAACGTGGAAATATAGCTTTAAGTCAGAAAAGTGACGAGAACATCATGTATTCATGAAATTAACATGAAACTTGAGAGTCTGCTGTACTGGGACATTTTTTTGAGGAAAATCAAGTAACCTGTGTATTTTTCAACATATTCCACTTTTGGCCTCTTGCCTGATGAAACGTATTTTGAGAGCATACAACGTGGAAATGCAGCTTTAAGGCAGATAAATTATGACAACATCATGTATTCATGAAATTAACATGAAACTTGAGAGTCTGCTGTACTGGGACAACGTATTGAGGTAAATCAAGTAAACTGTGTATTTTTGAACATATTCCACTTTTGGCCTCTTGCCAGCCGAAACGTATTTTAACAGCATACAACATGGAAATGCAGCTTTAAGGCAGAAACGTGATGGAAACATCACATATTCATGTACATAACAAGAATCTTGAAAGTCTGCTGATCTGGGAGACTTTATAGAGGAATATCAAGTAAATTGTGTATTTTGCAATAAAATCCACTTTTGAACTGTTTGCAGGCTGAAACGTCTTTTGAGACCATAAAAACTGAAAATTATTTTTTTTAGGAAGGAAAGTGATGGAAACATCACATATTCATGTACATAACATGACACTTGAACTTCTGCTGATCTGGGAGACTTTATAGAGGAATATCAAGTAAACTGTGTATTTTGCAACAAAATCCACTTTTGGCCTGTTTGCAGGCTGAAACATCTTTTGAGAGCATAAGAACTGAAAAAGTGATGGAAACATAATGTATTCATGGACACAACATGAAACTTGAAAGTCTGCTGTTCTGGGATACTTTATAGAGGAATATCAAGTAAACGTATTTTAAGAGCATACAACGTGGAAATGCAGCTTTAAGTCAGAAAAGTGACGAAAACATCATGTATTCATGAAATTAACATGAAACTTGAGAGTCTGCTGTTCTGGGACAATGTATTGAGGTAAATCAAGTAAACTGTGTATTTTTCAACATATTCCACTTTTGGCCTCTTGCCAGCCGAAAACGTCTATTAAGATCATAAAACGTGGATATGCAGCTTTAAGTCAGAAAATTATGAGAACATCATGTATTCATGAAATTAACATGAAACTTGAGAGTCTGCTGTTCAGGGACATTTTTTTGAGGAAAATCAAGTAAACTGTGTATTTTTCAACAAAATCCGCTGTTGGCCTCTTCCCAGGAGATACGTCTTTTGAGAGCATACAACGTGGAAATGCAGCTTTAATGCAGAAAAATTATGAGAACACCACGTATTCATAAAATTAACATGAAACTTGAGAGTCTGCTGTTCTGGGATAATGTATTGAGGTAAATCAAGTAAACTGTGTATTTTTCAACATATTCCACTTTTGGCCTCTTGCCTGATGAAACGTATTTTGACAGCATACAACGTGGAAATGCAGCTTTAAGGCAGATAAATTATGACAACATCATGTATTCATGAAATTAACATGAAACTTAAAAGTCTGCTGTTCAGGGACATTGTTTTGAAGAAAATCAAGTAAACTGTGTATTTTTCAACAAAATCAACTGTTGGCCTCTTCCCAGGAGATACGTCTTTTGAGAGCATACAACGTGGAAATGCAGCTTTAATGCAGAAAAATTATGAGAACATCATGTATTCATAAAATTAACATGAAACTTGAGAGTTTGCTGTACTGGGACAACGTATTGAGGTAAATCAAGTAAACTGTGTATTTTTGAACATATTCCACTTTTGGCCTCTTGCCAGCCGAAACGTATTTTAAGAGCATACAACGTGGAAATGCAGCTTTAAGTCAGAAAAGTGACGAGAACATCATGTATTCATGAAATTAACATGAAACTTGAGAGTCTGCTTTACTGGGACAACGTATTGAGGTAAATGAAGTAAACTGTGTATTTTTCAACATATTCAACTGCTGGCCTCTTCCCAGGAGATACGTCTTTTGAGAGCATACAACGTGGAAATGCAGCTTTAATGCAGAAAAATTATGAGAACATCATGTATTCATAAAATTAACATGAAACTTGAGAGTCTGCTGTACTGGGACAACGTATTGAGGTAAATCAAGTAAACTGTGTATTTTTCAACATATTCCACTTTTGGCCTCTTGTCAGCCAAAACGTATTTTAAAAGCATACAACGTGGAAATGCAGCTTTAAGGCAGAAAAGTGATTAAAACATCATGTATTCATGAAATTAACATGAAACTTGAGAGTCTGCTGTTCTGGGATAATGTATTGAGGTAAATCAAGTAAACTGTGTATTTTTCAACATATTCCAATTTTGGCCTCATGCCAGCCAATACGTCTTTTGAGACCATACAACGTGGAAATGCATCTTTAAGGCAGAAAAGTGATTAAAACATCATGTATTCATGAAATTAACATGAAACTTAGAAGTCTGCTGTTCAGGGACATTTCTTTGAGGAAAATCAATTAAACTGTGTATTTTTTAACAAAATCCACTGTTGGCCTCTTCGAAGCCGAAAAGTCTTTCCAGACCATAAATATTGAAAATTATGATTTAATGCAGAAATGTGATGGGAACATCATGTATTCATGAAATTAACATGAAACTTGAGAGTCTGTTGTACTGGGACAACGTATTGAGGTAAATCAAGTAAATTGTGTATTTTTCAACATATTCCACTTTTGGCCTCTTGCCAGCCGAAACGTATTTTAAGAGCATACAAAGTGGAAATGCAGCTTTAAGGCAGAAAAGTGATTAAAACATCATCTATTCATGAAATTAACATGAAACGTGAGAGTCTGCTGTACTGGGATAATGTATTGAGGTAAATCAAGTAAACTGTGTATTTTTCAATATATTCCACTTTTGGCCTCTTGCCAGACGAAAAAGTATTTTAAGAGCATACAATGTGGAAATGCAGCTTTAAGTCAGAAAAGTGACGAGAACATCTTGTATTCATGAAATTAACATGAAACTTGAGAGTCTGCTGTACTGGGACATTTTTTTGAGGAAAATCAAGTAACCTGTGTATTTTTCAACAATATCCACTGTTGGCCTCTTCGAAGCCGAAACGTCTTTCCAGACCATAAATACTCAAGATTTAGCATTCAGGCAGAAAAGTGATGAGAAAATAATGTATTCATGAAATTAACATGAAACTTGAGAGTCTGCTGTTCTGGGACATTTTTTTGAGGAAAATCAAGTAAACTGTGTATTTTTCAACAAAATCCGCTGTTGGCCTCTTCCTAGGAGATAAGTCTTTTGAGAGCATACAACGTGGAAATGCAGCTTTAATGCAGAAAAATTATGAGAACATCATGTATTCATAAAATTAACATGAAACTTGAGAGTCTGCTGTTCTGGGATAATGTATTGAGGTAAATCAAGTAAACTGTGTATTTTTCAACATATTCCACTTTTGGCCTCTTGCCTGATGAAATGTATTTTGAGAGCATACAACGTGGAAATGCAGCTTTAAGGCAGATAAATTATGACAACATCATGTATTCATGAAATTAACATGAAACTTGAGAGTCTGCTGTACTGGGACAACGTATTGAGGTAAATCAAGTAAACTGTGTATTTTTGAACATATTCCACTTTTGGCCTCTTGCCAGTCGAAACGTATTTTAAGAGCACACAACGTGGAAATGCAGCTTTAAGGCAGAAAAGTGATTAAAATATCATGTATTCATGAAATTAACATGAAACTTAAAAGTCTGCTGTTCAGGGACATTTTTTTGAAGAAAATCAAGTAAACTGTGTATTTTTCAACAAAATCCACTGTTGGCCTCTTTGAAGACGAAACGTCTTTCCAGACCATAAATACTCAAGATTTAGCATTCAGGCAGAAAAGTGATGAGAACACAATGTATTCATGAAATTAACATGAAACTTGAGAGTCTGCTGTTCTGGGACAATGTATTGAGGTAAATCAAGTAAACTGTGTATTTTTCAACTTATTCCAGTTTTGGCCTCTTGCCAGCCGAAAACGTCTATTAAGATCATAAAATGTGGATATGCAGCTTTAAGTCAGAAAATTATGAGAACATTATGTATTCATGAAATTAACATGAAGCTTGAGAGTCTGCTGTTCTGGGACATTTTTTTGAGGAAAATCAAGTAAACTGTGTATTTTTCAACAAAATCCGCTGTTGGCCTCTTCCCAGGAGATACGTCTTTTGAGAGCATACAACGTGGAAATGCAGCTTTAATGCAGAAAAATTATGAGAACATCATGTATTCATAAAATTAACATGAAACTTGAGAGTCTGCTGTTCTGGGATAATGTATTGAGGTAAATCAAGTAAACTGTGTATTTTTCAACATATTCCTCTTTTGGCCTCTTGCCGGTCAAAATGTATTTTAAGAGCATACAACGTGGAAATGCAGCTTTTAAAGCAGAAAAGTGATCTATTCATATCGAGGGACGTTATTGACAATCCTTCTTTTAAAGTACAGACGTTTGTGTTTCCAGCTGTTCTTTAGACTTCTTTGTAAAACAGATTTTGTTTAACATTTATTGTCCTGAAATTAACATGAAACTTAAAAGTCTGCTGTTCAGGGACATTATTTTGAGGAAAATCAAGTAAACTGTGTATTTTTCAACAAAATCCGCTGTTGTCCTCTTCACAGGAGATACGTCTTTTGAGAGCATACAACGTGGAAATGCAGTTTTAATGCAGAAAAATTATGAGAACATCATGTATTCATAAAATTAACATGAAACTTGAGAGTCTGCTGTTCTGGGACATTGTTTTGAGGAAAATCAAGTAAACTGTGTATTTTTCAACATATTCCAATTTTGGCCTCTTGCCAGACGAAACGTATTTTAAGAGCATACAATGTGGAAATGCAGCTTTAAGGCAGAAAAGTGATTAAAACATCATGTATTCATGAAATTAACATGAAACTTAAAAGTCTGCTGTTCAGGGACATTTTTTTTTGAGGAAAATCAATTAAACTGTGTATTTTTCAACAAAATCGACTGTTGGCCTCTTCGAAGCCGAAACATCTTTCCAGACTATAAATACTGAAAATGCAGCATTAAGGCTGAAAAGTGATGAGAACATCATGTATTCATGAAATTAAGATGAAACTTGAGAGTCTGCTGTACTGGGACATTTTTTTGAGGAAAATCAAGTAACCTGTGTATTTTTCAACAAAATCCACTGTTGGCCTCTTCCCAGGAGATACGTCTTTTGAGAGCATACAACGTGGAAATGCAGCTTTAATGCAGAAAAATTATGAGAACATCATGTATTCATAAAATTAACATGAAACTTGAGAGTCTGCTGTTCTGGGATAATGTATTGAGGTAAATCAAGTAAACTGTATTTTTCAACATATTCCACTTTTGGCCTCTTGCCTGATGAAACGTATTTTGAGAGCATACAACGTGGAAATGCAGCTTTAAGGCAGATAAATTATGACAACATCATGTATTCATGAAATTAACATGAAACTTGAGAGTCTGCTGTACTGGGACAACGTATTGAGGTAAATCAAGTAAACTGTGTATTTTTGAAAATATTCCACTTTTGGCCTCTTGCCAGCCGAAACGTATTTTAAGAGCATACAACTTGGAAATGCAGCTTTAAGGCAGAAACGTGATGGAAACATCACATATTCATGTACATAATAAGAATCTTGAAAGTCTGCTGATCTGGGAGACTTTATAGAGGAATATCAAGTAAATTGTGTATTTTGCAATAAAATCCACTTTTGAACTGTTTGCAGGCTGAAACGTCTTTTGAGACCATAAAAACTGAAAATGCAGTTGTAAAGCAGAAAAATAATGGAAACATCATATATTCATGTACATAACAAGAATCTTGAAAGTCTGCTGATCTGGGAGACTTTACAGAGGAATATCAAGTAAACTGTGTATTTTGCAACAAAATCCACTTTTGGCTTGTTTGCAGGCTGAAATGTCTTTTGAGACCATAAAATCTGAAAATTAATTTTTAAGGCAGAAACGTGATGGAAACATCATATATTCATGTACATAACATGACACTTGAACTTCTGCTGATCTGGGAGACTTTAGAGAGGATTATCAAGTAAATTGTGTATTTTGCAACAAAATCCACTTTTGACCTGCTCTCAGGCTGAAACGTCTTTTTAACCCATAAAAACTGAAAAATATTTTCTAATGCAGAAAAGTGATGGAAACATCACATATTCATGTACATAACAAGAATCTGGAAAGTCTGCTGTTCTGGGAGAATTTATAGAGGAATATCAAGTAAACTGTGTATTTTGCAACAAAATCCATTTTTGTGCTGTTCGCAGGCTGAAACGTCTTTTTAGACCATAAAAACTGAAAATTATTTTCTAAGGCAGGAAAGTGATGGAAACATCATATATTCATGGACATAACAAGAATCTTGAAAGTCTGCTGTTCTTGGAGAATTTATAGAGGAATATCAAGTAAACTGTGTATTTTGCAACAAAATCCAGTTTTGACCTGCTCTCAGGCTGAAACGTCTTTTGAGACCATAAAAACTGAAAATGCAGCTGTAAAGCAGAAAAATGATGGAAACATCACATATTCATGGACATAACAAGAATCTTGAAAGTCTGCTGTTCTGGGAGACTTTATAGAGGATTATCAAGTAAACTGTGTATTTTGCAACAAAATCCATTTTTGTCCTGTTTGCAGGCTGAAACGTCTTTTTAGACCATAAAAACTGAAAATTATTTTCTAAGAAAGAAAAGTGATGGAAACATCACATATTCATGTACATAACAAGAATCTTGAAAGTCTGCTGTTCTGGGAGACTTTAAAGAGGAATATCAAGTAAACTGTGTATTTTGCAACAAAATCCACTTTTGACCTGCTCTCAGGCTGAAACGACTTTTTAGACCATAAAAACTGAAAATTATTTTCTAAGGCAGAAAAGTGATGGAAACATCACATATTCATGGACATAACAAGAATCTTGAAAGTCTGCTGTTCTGGGAGACTTTATAGAGGAATATAAAGTAAACTGTATATTTTGCAACAAAATCCACTTTTGACCTGCTCTCAGGCTGAAACGTCTTTTTAGACCATAAAAACTGAAAATTAATTTTTTAGGCAGGAAAGTGATGGAAACATCACATATTTATGTACATAACATGAAACTTGAAAGTCTGCTGATCTGGGAGACTTTATAGAGGATTATCAAGTAAACTGTGTATTTTGCAACAAAATCCATTTTTGTCCTGTTTGCAGGCTGAAACGTCTTTTTAGACCATAAAAACTGAAAATGATTTTCTAAGAAAGAAAGGTGATGGAAACATCACATATTCATGTACATAACAAGAATCTTGAAAGTCTGCTGTTCTGGAAGAATTTATAGAGGAATATCAAGTAAACTGTGTATTTTGCAACTAAATCCATTTTTGTCCTGTTCGCAGGCTGAAACGTCTTTTTAGACCATAAAAACTGAAAATTATTTTCTAAGGCAGAAAAGTGGTGGAAACATCACATATTCATGTACATAACAAGAATCTTGAAAGTCTGCTGTTCTTGGAGAATTTATAGAGGAATATCAAGGAAACTGTGTATTTTGCAACAAAATCCATTTTTGTCCTGTTCGCAGGCTGAAACGTCTTTTTAGACCATAAAAACTGAAAATTATTTTCTAAGGCAGAAAAGTGATGGAAACATCACATATTCATGTACATAACAAGAATCTTGAAAGTCTGCTGTTCTTGGAGAATTTAAAGAGGAATATCAAGTAAACTGTGTATTTTGCAACAAAATCCAGTTTTGACCTGCTCTCAGGCTGAAACGTCTTTTTAGACCATAAAAACTGAAAATTATTTTTTTAGAAAGGAAAGTGATGGAAACATCATATATTCATGGACATAACAAGAATCTTGAAAGTCTGCTGTTCTGGGAGACTTTATAGAGGAGTAACAAGTAAACTGTGTATTTTGCAACAAAATCCACTTTTGGCCTATATGCAGGCTGAAACGTCTTTTGAGACCATAAAAACTGAAAATGCAGTTGTAAAGCAGAAAAATAATGGAAACATCATATATTCATGAACATAACCAGAATCTTGAACGTCTGCTGTTCTGGGAGACTTTATAGAAGAATATCAAGTAAACTGTGTATTTTGCAACAAAATCCACTTTTGTCCTGTTTGCAGGCTGAAACGTCTTTTTAGACCATAAAAACTGAAAATTATTTTTTAGGGCAGAAAAGTGATGGAAACATCATGTATTCATGTACATAACAAGAATCTTGAAAGTCTGCTGTTCTGGGAGACTTTATAGAGGATTATCAAGTAAATTGTTTATTTTGCAACAAAATCCACTTTTGACCTGATCTCAGGCTGAAACGTCTTTTTAGAGCAAAGAAACTGAAAATATAGCTGTGAGGCAAAAATGTGATGGAAACATCACATATTCATGAATATAAAATGAACCTGGACAGTTTGCTGTTCTGGGAGACTTTATAGAAGAATATCAAGTAAACTATGTATTTTGCAACAAAATCCACTTTTGGCCCGTTCGCAGGCTGAAACGTCGTTTGTGACAATAAAAATTGAAAATGCAGCTTTAAGGCAGAAAAATTGAGAACATCATTTATTCATAAAATTAACATGAAACTTGAGAGTCTGCTGTTCTGGGATAATGTATTGAGGTAAATCAAGTCAACTGTGTATTTTTCAACATATTCCACTTTTGGCCTCTTGCCAGACGAAACGTATTTTGAGAGCATACAACGTGGAAATGCAGCTTGAAGGCAGAAAAGTGATTAAAATATCATGTATTCATGAAATTAACATGAAACTTGAGAGTCTGCTGTAATGGGATAATGTATTGAGGTAAATCAAGTAAACTGTGTATTTTTCAACATATTCCACTTTTGGCCTCTTGCCAGACGAAACGTATTTTAAGAGCATACAATGTGGAAATGCATCTTTAAGGCAGAAAAGTGATTAAAACATCATGTATTCATGAAATTAACATGAAACTTAAAAGTCTGCTGTTCAGGGACATTTCTTTGAGGAAAATCAATTAAACTGTGTATTTTTTAACAAAATCCACTGTTGGCCTCTTCGAAGCCGAAAAGTCTTTCCAGACCATCAATACTGAAAATTATGATTTAATGCAGAAATGTGATGGGAACATCATGTATTCATGAAATTAACATGAAACTTGAGAGTCTGCTGTACTGGGACAATGTATTGAGGTATATCAAGTAAACTGTGTATTTTTCAACATTTTCCACTTTTGGCCTCTTGCCAGCCGAAACGTATTTTAAGAGCATACAACGTGGAAATGCAGCTTTAAGGTAGAAAAGTGATTAAAACATCATGTATTCATGAAATTAAGATGAAACTTAAAAGTCTGCTGTTCAGGGACATTTTCTTGAAGAAAATCAAGTAAACTGTGTATTTTTCAATAAAATCCACTGTTGGCCTCTTCCCAGGAGATACTTCTTTTGAGAGCATACAACGTGGAAATGCAGCTTTAATGCAGAAAAATTATGAGAACATCATTTATTCATAAAATTAACATGAAACTTGAGAGTCTGCTGTTCTGGGATAATGTATTTAGGTAAATCAAGTAAACTGTGTATTTCTCAACATATTCCACTTTTGGCCTCTTGCCAGACGAAACGTATTTTGAGAGCATACAACGTGTAAATGCAGCTTTAAGGCAGAAAAGTGATTAAAACATCATGTATTCATGAAATTAACATGAAACTTGAGAGTCTGCTGTACTGGGATAATGTATTGAGGTAAATCAAGTAAACTGTGTATTTTTCAACATATTCCACTTTTGGCCTATTGCCAGACGAAACGTATTTTAAGAGCATATAATGTGGAAATGCAGCTTTAAGGCAGAAAAGTGATTAAAACATCATGTATTCATGAAATTAACATGAAACTTAAAAGTCTGCTGTTCAGGGACATTTTCTTGAAGAAAATCAAGTAAACTGTTTATCTTTCAACAAAATCCACTGTTGGCCTCTTCCCAGGAGATACGTCTTTTGAGAGCATACAACGTGGAAATGCAGCTTTAATGCAAAAAAATTATGAGAACATCATTTATTCATAAAATTAACATGAAACTTGAGAGTCTGCTGTACTGGGATAATGTATTGAGGTAAATCAAGTAAACTGTGTATTTTTCAACATATTCCACTTTTGGCCTCTTGCCAGACGAAACGTATTTTAAGAGCATATAATGTGGAAATGCAGCTTTAAGGCAGAAAAGTGATTAAAACATCATGTATTCATGAAATTAACATGAAACTTAAAAGTCTGCTGTTCAGGGACATTTTTTTTGAGGAAAATCAATAAAACTGTGTATTTTTCAACAAAATCCACTGTTGGCCTCTTCGAAGCCGAAACGTCTTTCCAGACTATAAATACTGAAAATGCAGCATTCAGGCAGAAAAGTGATTAAAACATCATGTATTCATGAAATTAACATGAAACTTAAAAGTCTGCTGTTCAGGGACATTTTCTTGAAGAAAATCAAGTAAACTGTGTATTTTTCAACAAAATCCACTGTTGGCCTCTTCCCAGGAGATACGTCTTTTGAGAGCATACAACGTGGAAATGCAGCTTTAAGTCAGAAAAGTGACGAGAACATCATGTATTCATGAAATTAACATGAAACTTGAGAGTCTGCTGTACTGGGACAACGTATTGAGGTAAATCAAGTAAACTGTGTATTTTTCAACATATTCCACTTTTGGCCTCTTGCCTGACGAAACGTATTTTTTGAGAGCTTACAACGTGGAAATGCAGCTTGAAGTCAGAAAAGTGACGAGAACATCATGTATTCATGAAATTAACATGAAACTTGAGAGTCTGCTGTAATGGGACAACGTATTGAGGTAAATCAAGTAAACTGTGTATTTTTCAACCTATTCCACTTTTGGCCTCTTGCCAGCCGAAACGTATTTTAAGAGCATACAACGTGGAAATGCATCTTTAAGGCAGAAAAGTGATTAAAACATCATGTATTCATGAAATTAACATGAGACTTAAAAGTCTGCTGTTCAGGGACATTTTCTTGAAGAAAATCAAGTAAACTGTGTATTTTTCAACAAAATCCACTGTTGGCCTCTTCCCAGGAGATACGTCTTTTGAGAGCATACAACGTGGAAATGCAGCTTTAAGGCAGAAAATTGATTAAAACATCATGTATTCATGAAATTAACATGAAACTTGAGAGTCTGCTGTACTGGGATAATGTATCGAGGTAAATCAAGTAAACTGTGTATTTTTCAACTTATTCCACTTTTGGCCTCTTGCCAGACGAAACGTATTTTAAGAGCATACAATGTGGAAATGCATCTTTAAGGCAGAAAAGTGATTAAAACATCATGTATTCATGAAATTAACATGAAACTTATAAGTCTGCTGTTCAGGGACATTTCTTTGAGGAAAATCAATTAAACTGTGTATTTTTTAACAAAATTCACTGTTGGCCTCTTCGAAGCCGAAAAGTCTTTCCAGACCATAAATACTGAAAATTATGATTTAATGCAGAAATGTGATGAGAACATCATGTATTCATGAAATTAACATGAAACTTGAGAGTCTGCTGTACTGGGACAACGTATTGAGGTAAATGAAGTAAACTGTGTATTTTTCAACATATTCCACTTTTGGCCTCTTGCCTGACGAAACGTATTTTTTAAGAGCTTACAACGTGGAAATTCAGCTTTAAGTCAGAAAAGTGACGAGAACATCATGTATTCATGAAATTAACATGAAACTTGAGAGTCTGCTGTACTGGGACAACGTATTGAGGTAAATCAAGTAAACTGTGTATTTTTCAACATATTCCACTTTTGGCCTCTTGTCAACCGAAACGTATTTTAAGAGCATACAACGTGGAAATGCAGCTTTAAGGTAGAAAAGTGATTAAAACATCATGTATTCATGAAATTAACATGAAACTTAAAAGTCTGCTGTTCAGGGACATTTTCTTGAAGAAAATCAAGTAAACTATGTATTTTTCAACAAAATCCACTGTTGGCCTCTTCCCAGGAGATACGTCTTTTGAGAGCATACAACGTGGAAATGCAGCTTTAATGCAGAAAAATTATGAGAACATCATTTATTCATAAAATTAACATGAAACTTGAGAGTCTGCTGTTCTGGGATAATGTATTGAGGTAAATCAAGTAAACTGTGTATTTTTCAACATATTCCACTTTTGGCCTCTTGCCAGACGAAACGTATTTTGAGAGCATACAACGTGGAAATGCAGCTTTAATGCAGAAAAGTGATTAAAACATCATGTATTCATGAAATTAACATGAAACTTGAGAGTCTGCTGTACTGGGATAATGTATTGAGGTAAATCAAGTAAACTGTGTATTTTTCAACATATTCCACTTTTGGCCTCTTGCCAGACGAAACGTATTTTAAGAGCATATAATGTGGAAATGCAGCTTTGAGGCAGCAAAAGTGATTAAAACATCATGTATTCATGAAATTAACATGAAACTTGAGAGTCTGCTTTTCTGGGACATTGTTTTGAGGAAAATCAAGTGAACTGTGTATTTTTCAACATATTCCAATTTTTGGCTCTTGCCAGCCGATACGTATTTTGAGAGCATACAACGTGGAAATGCAGCATTAAGGCAGAAAAGTGATTAAAACATCATGTATTTATGAAATTAACATGAAACTTAAAAGTCTGCTGTTTAGGGAAATTTTTTTTGAGGAAAATCAATTAAACTGTGTATTTTTCAACAAAATCCACTTTTGGCCTCTTCGAAGCCGAAACGTCTTTCCAGACTATAAATACTGAAAATGCAGCATTAAGGCTGAAAAGTGATGAGAACATCATGTATTCATAAAGTAAACATGAAACTTGAGAGTGTGCTGTTCTGGGACAATGTATTGAGGTAAATCAAGTAAACTGTGTATTTTTCAACATATTCCACTTTTGGCCTCTTGCCTGACGAAACGTATTTTGAGAGCATACAACATGGAAATGCAGCTTTAAGTCAGAAAAGTGACGAGAACATCATGTATTCATGAAATTAACATGAAACTTGAGAGTCTGCTGTACTGGG
>JACSYO010001107.1:345000-404519 GCA_016806645.1 Ophiodon elongatus | reverse complement strand
ATATACATATATACATACATACATACATACATACATACATACATACATGGACGAGCCTCCTCAGTGTCCAATAGGATTCAAACAACTGCATATGTATGTGTGTATATATATATATATATCGTAGTACTCTAGTAGCACTTAAATGGCACTTACTTATAGCACTTGGTAGTTTGGCTTTCTTGAGGAAATTGTACTTTCTTGATTCTTGTTGTTCTGGTTTGAACTCTCATGGTTGAATCACTTATTGTAAGTCGCTTTGGATAAAAGCGTCTGCTAAATGAAATTTAATGTAATGATGAAACCGTACAATAGATGAAACAATAAAACCAATCGATACAATACAAGAAAAAAAAAAAAAAATATATATATATATATAAAATGTAATGAAATTAAACTAAATTAAATAAAATAATTAGTTCCATGTGTTATTCTCTAAATGACAGAGGCCAGGAAACAAAAGGTCTGTCCGGGATGTGTGGGACGCCTGGTGCTTCCTGGAGGTTATTCATCTGCTCCTGTACATTTGATACCTGTGACTCTCCCCAGTTTGCGTTGTAATGCCACTGAACCGAGATCAGTCACCGGGTGGGGATGGGGGGGGGGGCGGAGCCTCAGAGGTTCAGTCCGGGGATGAGGAGGAGGCGTACGCAGACAGACAAGCGGCCTTTTTCCTGACTCAGGTGAAAATTCCCTTTTTGGAGGAAAAAGAAAAAAGAAAGAAGCGGGGGTGAATAAGCGACTGATTCTCGCCTGGAAAACATTAGCACGCCAGACAGCGGGGGAAAGGGCCATGCTTTGAGTCAAGTGTTTGGAGGGGGAGGCAGGGGGCGGGGGGGGGGGGTTATGCATATCAGGAAAGGCTGGAGAAGCGTGGAGAATTAAGTTGATAACTTCCATGGTTTGGAAAGGTTCAGGAATTACACAGAATGACTCTTCATTAACACAACAGAGTAGTAAAATATTATATATATATATATATATATATATATATATATATATATATATACACGTGTGTGTGTATGTCAATGTGTGTGTGTGTATATATATATATATACACACGTGTGTGTGTGTGTGTATATATATATATATATATATATATATGCAGTTGTTTGAATCCTATTGGACACTGAGGAGGCTCGTCCAGTCCAGTCAGGGAAATGGAGATTTGGAAAACATCTGGATCTTTGCAACAAAAACATGTTGACAATCTGCTTCAAGTCCAGCGTGCGTTTCTGGCCTCGATCTCAAAAATCGCAGCAAACAGAAAAGATCCTCCTCGCTCTCACCGAGTCCGGTTGATTGATTTTAATCAAAACGTTTGGGTGAGATTTGTAGACGTTAGGAACAGAACATCATATCTGCGGGTAGTCTCCCACCCCCCCACCCCCCAATCGCTGATTTATTATTGAGCGTTTTAATGAGACCCGCTGTGCTCCACACATGGCTGCGTTTAAGTTTTTTGCGCAACAAGGAGGGCGGGAGTACAGCTGTCAATCAGCGCCGACTGTTTTGCACGAAATAAATAATAATAACATTTTTTTTTAAAAAAGGCCATAAACGCTTTTGTTTTGACTTTCACATCTTCGGCACTTTGTAAATAAACCATTTTTTTTAACACTGGGGACAAAAACATTCTTGTGTTGGGTTATAAAACTCTTTAAAGTGGTGGACAGAAACACGCAGTCTCACCAAACGAGGACCCGCCCTCTCAGACGTGCACTTGTTGCGGCTGTAAAAATCCGTGTAACCCAGACCGCTCCGCTTTTTCGGGGGTGTTTTCTTTTGTTTTGTTTCGAGGCCGAATTGAAAGTTTCCACGGTCATTTATGAGCCGAGTTGGTTTCGTGATAATTGGAGCATCAAAGCCTGTTACAACCTCACTGTGTGATTTCATAACATTTTGGTTTTAAAAAAGAAAAAAAAAAAGAAGAAAAAAAAGAAACGGGCATCGTTCCTGAAAAGTCTGGATTGTTTTGGAGATGGTGTGGTTTTCATCTTACAAACTTGTTGGATTATTTACAACCGGAGGAGGTCTGGAAAGAAGAGTGGAAGCTAAATGTGTTCATGTTGTTGACGATACTTGCGACTACTTTCATCGTCCAAAAGTTTGGGACCGAGATCTCTTTAACTTTGTGGGTTCAGTCTTAATATTACTGATGAGGATCAAGAAAGTTTGTAATAAACTGGACTTCTCGTTTCAATCAAAGAGCCTGCAGAGATCATTGCTGAGGAGGAAAAAAATCCAGTGTTTCGTTAGCCGGAGTTTCTGTGACAAGACGAAACACGATATAAGAAAAAAGGAAAAAAGAAAAGGTGCAGAAACGCTGAGAAGAACAAAGTGGTTTGGCACTTCGAAAGTCACTGTGGTGACTTCACAGGACACTGCTTTACACAGAGGAAAGATCCACCAGCCCCCATCCCATCCCACACACACACACACACACACACACACACACACACACACACACACACACACACACACACACACACACACACACACACACACACACACACACACACACACACACACACACACACACAAACACACACACATGCTCAGAGTCCTTCAAAGCCAGATTGTGGTCTTTAGTGTAAATAACATGTGCTGTGTTTGATGCAGACAGAATTAATGACAACACTAAAGTCCAAATAACAGAGGGCTCATTTCCGTCGGGCCTGCAGTCCTCATGGAGACAAAGACACCTCGTGGGCATGGACGACACACTCTGTGTGTGTGTGTGTGTGTGTGTGTGTGTGTGTGTGTGTGTGTGTGTGTGTGTGTGTGTGTGTGTGTGTCTGCCTTATGTCCTGACGCTTCAACATATTTAAACCACCTTTATACGCCTGATATTCTCAGATATAACTCTTCTTTTTCTTTTAATTTACTGTTTTCATACATGAATTCGGACATTGATGTTGTGAATAATACGTTTTACCTTTGGGGGGGGGGGGCATTTTATTTCTCCCCTCTACGTTCCTCTCCTTTTGTTACTTTCACGTGCTTTCAAACTTCTGCGTGTGTGTTCATCTGATCTTTGCAAGCCTCCGTTTGTGCGTCGCCCGTTTCATTTGCTTCCACTCGAGCCTGTCTGCTTGTGTGTGTGTGTGTGTGTGTGTGTGTGTGTGTGTGTGTGTGTGTGTGTGTGTGCCCCCGCCGCGCCCTCGCCTCCGTCTGGCGGCGGGACTTGTTGTTTGGCCGCCGGTGGATCTCTTCCTGCTCCAGCAGTGACGCCACTCTGTGATTCAAAAGAGCCAGAGGAGGAGGAGGAGGAGGGGGAGAGGAGGGGCGGGGGGGGGGGGAGGGGCGGGCGACCGTCTCCCTGCGAGGAAAAGTGAAAATTACTATCCTTCCTTTTTTTAAAGACCGCTTGCATTGTTGCTCTACAGGTACACCTCTCGGCCCCCCCCCTCCCCTCCCCCGCTCCGTGACTCGGCACTTACTCACAAACCCTCCGGTGCAGGAGCGAAGGCGGCGGTGTGTGTTGTGACGGTGTGAGCCGCCTGCTTCGAGAAATGCAGGTTTCTAACCGCCTGCCAGATATCTTGTGATGACTGAGGGGGAGGACGTGACTGCACAGATAATTACACAACACGGGAATGCTGGAAACGGGTCATGCCAGAGGCAACAGGTGGCGTGTCCGTCGTAGTGGGAGAACAATGCCCAGACGTGTAAATAGTGCTTTTATCAGTGTAACACTATTAACAATAACTATTTGTGACAGTCACGTCTGAAAAGCTCTGGTTGCGCCAAGTTACTCCCCGTGGAGAGTATAAACTGAGCTTGAAACTGCGCTCCTTCCCATAGAATTGGGTTTGTTTCCTGTTGGGCTTCATAAACTTAAGCCTGGACTCATCATTCAGATCGATGTTTCATTCTCGGGGATTATCGAAGATTATCACGTTTTTTAAACAAACAGTGGATTGTGCAAAAAAAAAAAAAAAAAGAGCGAGTTAAACTTTTTAAAACGATGCTTCAAGTCTCGAAGATCGGCACCGAAATATGGCTGATAGACGGTACCAGCACGCGACACATGAATAATTGAGAATTCGATTCGGTGTCCCTTGATGGAGTTTCTCCTCCGCAGGTGTGTATTTCAACTTCTGAGAAAATGAAGGGCCGCCAAAGAGAGGTCGGAATTTTAATTTACGAATGGAAAACGCTTTCTCTCGACTCACGGGAGCTCCTATTGATTGACGCCCGCCGAGCCCCGGCCCATTGTTTTTTAACCACCAATTAGGCGGATTGAATCCCCTCTATCAATTAGGCCGGCGTCTTGAGTTCCGCCCCTCTCTTTTCACACCGGCGAGACCGAGCCATCTCTCTTCTTCTCTTTTTTTTTTTTTTTCAAACCACAAATCCCACTGACACCTCGCTCTCTTTGTGTCGCCGTGTGCTGCCGTGCCAGCTAAGGTGTCACCCCGGGCTGAAAAGAAAGTGTCTCCATCCAAGCAGTATCACGCTTCTCCCCTCGAAAGGGGATCAATGGCACCTTCTTTGTATGGCGACCGGCTCAATTATTCATGGCCGGCTATTTAAAAATGCAACGGAGGTAGCTGTCACTTAGCGCACTCTCTCTGCTCGGGGCCGTCGCCGGTGATCCCCGCACGAGAAGACGCCGTGCTTCCTGTCAGTGACTCAGTCTTTCTGTGTAACCCGAGTGGTCGGCTTCACGCCTCCGTTGACAACCTTCCTCTTGCTGGTTTTTTTTTTTTTTTTTTTTTTTTCGCGCCTGGCTCTGCGTGCGGTGTGTAGTTACAGCTCGGTTACCCGATCCCCGTCCTCGCCGGTTTCCTTTTCACAGCTCCATGATTAGGCACCTATTGTGTGTCCAACTCCCCGTTTGACACCTCAGGTTGGGTATCTGCCCGCACCACGTCTCTCTCTCTCTCTCTCTCTCTCTCTCTCTCTCTCTCTCTCTTTCTCTCTCTCTCTCTCTCTCTTTCTCTCTCTCTCTCTCTCTCTCTGAGGCCTCGGTTTCTACCATTATCCTACATGCTGCTCAGTGGCAGCAAGGTATGAAGTGAGCCCACTGAGACTGATCACTATGGATCATAATGAGGGCCGGGCAATACTTCAATGCTGTCTTTCAGTTGTAATCAAGTCGTAAATATGTCAAATTGTTAAATTAAATTAAATTAAATTAAATTAAATTGTTTTGTAATTTACAAAAATCCTGATCGAATCAACGACTCGAAGAAAATCATACAAAATTCATACGTACATTTGTTTGGCACGTGTGAATAGTTTGATCTCAGGTGATGCGTAACATTAGATCACAGTTCATTGCATTGAACACACAGACTGTATATAAAAAGTGGACGTAGTCGTGGTGACTGATGTTTTGAAGCCTCGAGTTCGGCGTCGCCATTTTGGCTTTTTTGCAACCGATGAACAGAAGTGACCATAAGAGGAGGAGTGACGTAGAGACGCTCTATACGTCTCTGGTAGAGACCTGTCAATCACATTGTAGCCCCGCCCTAAAGCATCACCTCCTGCTTTATGGTCTGTTTGACTCTAAATGGACCATAATTTACTAAATGAACATCATGCTGTATTGAAGAAGACTTGAAACTAGAGATTAAACCATAAACTCATGTTTACAATGTTTACTGAGGGAATAAATCAAGAGAGAAGTAGAGTCATTTTCTATAGACTTCTATACAACCAGAGGAGTCGCCCCCTGGTGGTCAGGAGAGAGAATGCAGCTTTAACACATGAAGCTTTGACTTCTATACAACCAGAGGGGTCGCCCCCTGGTGGTCAGGAGAGAGAATGCAGCTTTAACACATGAAGCTTTGACTTATATACAACCAGAGGAGTCGCCCCCTGGTGGTCAGGAGAGAGAATGCAAGTTCAAGACACTTTCTGATCGGCTTGACTCGGCAGAACCGGAGGTTGTCGCCTGGTTGAACATCAATTTGCTTAATTTATGTTATTTATTTTTGTAAATTTGCACAAAAAAAAAAAAAAAAAAAAAAATAATATATATATATAACATTATTATGGCTGCAACAAATGAAGAATTAAACTGTTGGAAAACCCCAAAAGGATTCAGTTTCTACTAATATAAGAGAGAGAAATGCTGCATCTCTCAGCCCACCACTAATTAACACCTCTTCAGTCAAGGAAACAACCAATTAGTGAGATTAGCTGGTGTTTAAAATGTGCATGTTCCTGAGTCACTATGGCGCATATATTTACTGAACTAAGGTTCTTGGTTAACTGAATATCATTGTAAATCACCGCCTGACAGCAGCTCCTGGTCGGCGTCCAGCGCCCGGCGCCTCGCCTCCTGCCCTGAGGACACGGGTCACCGGTAACCAGAACCACTGAATCTTTAACTCTGCTCTGAAGTGATAGTGAGACTCTTGACATTAACGAAGAACATACCTGCTGACATATCAGAATCAGGTTCAGGAGCTGGATTTACAGGAGGTTACAGTACTACATAAAGTGTGACGAATAAATTAATATAAGCAGTTTGATAGATATTACTTGGAATATAAGCTTTGGGTAATGTTTAACCCCAGTAGGAACGGAAGCCATAAACCTGATATTCTGCAGTCAGCTGTCAGATTGAGTGTTAAGGCCTTTACACACTGTGATGAATATATGACACAGAAATAAGAATATTATGTCCTGGGCTTTTATTGTGAAATTGTATATTTATATATATATTTATATTTATATATATTTATAAATATATATATATATATATATATATATTTTATAAATATATATTTATATATATATATATATATATATATATATATATATGTATATACAAATATGTATATATTTATATTTATATTTTTCTTTTTAGATAGAATATTAGTAGTCAGGGGGTAACCCAGTTAGCCTTCAGTTCATAAGCTTTCTGATGACCCCTAAACTGTTATTTGGCAATAGTTTAATTTGATGGCTGGTGTCAAAATCTTTTACACATATTTTGTAGTTATGACTCGAGTATCATTTGTCAAAATGTGACAGAAACTGGCTGATACCGATGGATTATGGGAGCAGGTCAGCACAAAGGAAAATGCAATGACTTATGTCGTGATACAAAAGGCTCAGAAGAGTTTTTAGGCAGACGTTTTTTATTAGTGTGCACCAAAAAAAAGAAAAACCCTCTTAGATTTTAACGACCTGATCCAAAAATTTCAACCTGGAGTTTATTATCCATAACATGTGAGACAATCTGATCAATAAAGGACCTAAGTGAGCTTTTGATATCATCACAAATGGCATCTCATCAAACCGATTCGGAACATTCTTCAGCCGTTCGGCGCAAAGATCTGTTTCTGGGATCAAACTTCCTCAAAGGACATACCGACCTCAGCGTCACACTGCACCGTCTGACTCAAGAGCGTAAGGACAGAGTCCATTCCCAGCTCTGGACGCAGTTTACTACATTTCTGTCTGCCGTCTGGCGGTAATTTCCCCGCCGTGCTTCCCGCACCTCTCACACATGGAATGTTTTGTCTGCGGGGTTGCAGATCAGAGCCCAACAGTCACGAAGAGGATTGCTGCGTACGTCACTTTTGTTTAGCTGTCCCGCCGTGACTTAAGACGGTTTACATTTGTGGCGTTTCGCTCTTGGCCCACAGTGATTTGCACGGTGGTCGGCAGCAGGACACGCTTCGGCTCCTAGATCATTACCGGGATAAGTGCCTAATAGTGAGGAGGTCAGAGGTCAGGGACACGTCATCGTGACGGCCACTGGCTGGAGAAGGAGCTCATACAGTGTGGCGGGGGGGGGAGAGAGAGAGAAACCAGAGGAAAGATCAACTGTATTGAGGCTTTTGGAGAAGCCGAATGGTATTCTGATTGAGGAAACCCCGGAGCGTAAAGGCATCCACTCTGCTGAAGTGTCCTCGAGCAAAACCCTCACCGAGATGGGAAGGGTTTTGCTCGTGCTCCGGGGAAAGAGAGAAGAGGATTTCTCTTCAAGGGAACAAAAGAGAAGGTCACATTTTAGTATTTTGATGGAACTATTCTCTCGATCTACGACGTTAGGGCCATTGTAGATAAAAAAAATTTAAAAAAAAGAAGAAAATTTCAGAGATTAAAATGGCAATTTTATGAAAACACACATATTTACGAGGAAAAACAATATTCGCTGAGATTCTAAAGTCATAAACTTGCAAGAAAAAAAATCTCTGAGTCTCTGAATACTTGAGGTGCTAAAAATAAAACATCTCTGAATTTATAATAAAAAAAATGAATTAAAAAAATGCTTGATTTTCTGTCTATATGTCATCACAGATGTCCTCAACCCAAAAATCTATTTCCTTCAACATCTAGTGGTATCATCTTTTTAAATTTACAACACAGGTGACATGTTTTATACTTCTTGTTAATATAATAAGATTAATCTTATTTCCATATATGTGTATTCATTCATCCTTTTGTTAATACATTTTTTTGAAAACACGATGTAGTCACACATGTATCCTTCTGCCAAATTTACGACTTTGATCTCAACCCTCCCGCGACGGCGTAATTTATTTATAATGTTTTTGACCTACAATGGTCCTACTGCGCCATCGTACCGTACCCGAGAACCTGCCAGCCGTTAGTCCGCGTAGAAGGGCCAAGTACGCACTCAAGCAGCCATTAATGACTTCCAAACGGTTCCTGATCAGTGAAACATGTCAGCGTAACATCTGTTGAAATGTTGCAGATTGCTAAACATCCCATTCTGAACCGACGGGCTCATCAAAGCACCACATTCTTAGTTCAGCCCATCAGACGGTTGATTCACGACATTTGTGTGATTCTTCACCTTAAAAAACCCCCCCGCACATGACAACCGTCCCATTTACTGGATATTTTGTCCGCTTTTTTTTTTTTTTTTTTTTCAGCAATTCCCTTGAATGGATGTATCATGTCTCATGTCTCATGAGTAAATGACTTCAATCCACAAATGGCATCCGCACTGTGACTTGTGTCCAAGTGTAACGTAACATTTGAGCGGCGTACAGTTGAAGGAGGTGTTTGAATCAAATCCTTTGCATTTGATTGGACTGGCTAAAAAGTGGGCGGGCTTAGAATCTAGTGCGATACGGAGCTACAGAGGACTGTGGATGAAAACACACCTCCATGTCGATAAAAGTTGCAGATTGATTGATTGTGATATTATTGGTCGGTATATTGTGTTTTACAGGACGAAAATATGATTTGATTTTGATATAAAAATACGAAGAAAGAATCTTTTTTGCCTATTTAACAGGTGAAAATATGATGTGATCTAAAAGGGTTAAAAAGGCATTTTTTTTTTTTAATTTAATCTTTTTGGTGATTTGTGTCTTCGGACATCTTGCTACACACTGGATGCACAACATTTGTAGACTTGTGTCGCCGCGCTTGTTAATCTCTCGTTCTCTCTCGTTCTTTACAGACGAATAGCGACAGGCCGTTCATCCAGAAGCTGTTTCGCCCCGTTTCACCTGAAGGCAGCGTGCACACACTCGGAGACCTGCTGAAAGAGCTGTACCCAGCGGCTTTACCAACCGACGGTAGGTCTGCACACACACACACACACACACACACACACACACACACACACACACACACACACACACACACACACACACACACACAGAGTGATGAGGAGGGTGAAAGTACTGCATCAGTCTTAGGTAAGTAATACATCCTACTTTTATCACAGTTAATAATAATATTTATGTCATCAAGAATATCAAACTACCAAAATATCTCTTGACACACGTATTCCAGAAGGGGGCGAACGATAGGAAGTACAGTAGCAGCCATGCTTTATTTTTGTGTTTCCGTGGCAACTGAAGGCATCCTGTTATCTTGCAGAAGTGGAAGAAGAAAAGAAGCACCTCTCCTCTGAGTTTTATTTTATTTACACAGCCGCACGAGGCATGTCAGATATCCACTCTCTCAGATGATACACCCACAAGAGAGAGGGGGGGGGGGGGATAGAAAGTGAGGAAGATGAAGAGGAAAACTGCATATTTGTGAGCGCTCCAACAGGAAGCTGAAGTAGCTGAGTCTAAACAGATAGACGAAGAATATTAGGAGAATTTATAATCTGCTTTTGATTTATTTAATTTCATTTATTTGTTCATGTACATTATAAACAAAACAAACAAACAATAGAAATGTTTTAAAAAGTGACAGGAGATCAGAAATCTGTAGACTTATATAGCCAACCTCCCCGCAATTATTAACAATATAATAATATAATGTACATAAATGGAGGAAGAATAAATGCTTATGAATGCAAACACAATAAAAGAAGAATCTGAACATTTCATTGGAGCAACAAGCAACTAACAATATGCATTTAGCAACATCTAACTAAGCAATGCAAAGTAAAATGTATATATATTATTATTATTTTTTTATTATTTAAGGAACTTGCAAATGACAGGGAAGTATATATATATGTATATATATGTATATATGTGTATATATATATATATATATATATATATATATATACACACACACAAGTAGACCGACATGGAGAACATATAGTAAACAGGAGGTCAAAGCTTTAAATATACATATGGACAGCAGCTCTAACATATATGTCCTGTGTGCACTCGTGGCACACAGTTGAGTTGCAGCTGTGGCGGAGGTGTGGTGATAATGATAGAAGAGATGAGAGGGGAGGGGGAGAGAGAGAGGGAGAGGGAGAGGGAGAGCGGCAGTCTAAACAGACAGTGTCTGCAGAGGAGGAGAGAGGAAGTAGATAAGGAGACAATAGTGTGTTAGGACAGAGGACCCGCAGGAGACTCACCTGCACGGACGAGACAGAACCATTAACACCCTCCTCCTCCTCCTCCTCCTCCTCCTCCTCCTTCTCCTCCTCCTCTGTCTGTCTCTCTGTCTCACATTCACTCTCAGTTTGTCACCATCAACTTCCTGGCTAACGATGTACGAACGATAAATGTTGTGCACGGCATAGACGGTATAAACTTCTCAAAGAGGAAGCAAATTGTTTTTACAATCGGACTTCTATACAACCGGAGGAGTCTCCCCCTGCTGGTCAGTAGAGCGAATGCAAGTTTTAAGACGCATCGGCTTCACTCTTCAGAACCGGAGGTTGCCGCCTGGTTTCAGCTCTTTCTCTTGTATAGAAGTCTATGAGAAAATTACTCTACTTCTCTCTTGATTTATTCAGTAAACATTGTAAACATGAGTTTATGTCTCAATCTCTAGTTTCAAGTCTTCTTCAATACAGCATGATGTTCATTTAGTAAATTATGGTCCATTTAGAGTCAAACAGACCATAAAGTATGCTTTAGGGCGGCGCTACAAGGTGATTGACAGGTCTCTACGTCACTCCTCCTCAGTCCAAATATGGTAACTTCCTGTTCATTGGTTGCAAAGAGCCAAGATGGCGGCTCACGATGACTACGTCCACATCTTATAAACATACGACCTCCACAACATACTGACGATAAAACACATTTAGACCGAGACAGAATTAATAAAAGTCAAATGAAAATAGTCAATCCACAAGAGTAAAATCAAATATGATATAAAAGTGAAAGTGACCAGCTAGCTGCTGCATGTTATGGATTTTCCCTTTCCCCCGGGTCAGGTTGGGACTTAAATGGAAGTGAAGGGGATGAGTAGGGGTAGGCTGGCCATAGGGGATATCGGTGAAATCCCCGGTAGGCCGACGGGGTTGGGCTGGTCCAATACCGGCCCACCTCCATCACCAACCGGCCCTCCCTCTGACATCGGCGGCCATAACGATATAATCCCCCGGGCACTAGGACCTTGGGGAGGCTGCTGCGCTGCTTTCTCACTCTGCCGAGTAACGTCTCTCGTCAACGGCAGCCAGGATTATAGCCGAGGAGTTTAACGTTAGCTCAAAGTAAATGATGCATGGAGTGACATTGTAAGTACAGGTAACGTTAGTTACAGAATGTGGCTATCTGTAGTTGTTAACGATTGTTATCTGCTTAAATTTAGGTTTACTTGAGGCAAATGAAAGGGTATATTATAGTGGGCTATGTTAACACTAAGCTAGCTAGCTAGCCAGCTATTTTGTTAGAAACTGCCTCCAGTGAGCAAGAGTGTGAACTGTCTGAAACATTGGATATCCGCGGCCCCAAAACAAATTGCTGCGTGCAAACAAGCCACACCCCTTGGGGCTAAGCCCAACCTTTCTTTGAATCCTAGAAACGCCCCTGGGTGACAGTGATATGATGGTAAGTTGTGGCACTGACTGGTCGATACGTGCGATGCATTGAGTGGGCAGTGCGCCGTGTATTGAATGGGCCGGTCTGACAGTAACTCCCAGGCCACTTTTTCCCCCCAGTGCGCCTCTGGGGATGAGTAATATCCCGTGTGAAAAAACGTTTTCATCTGATGAGTTTGTTGCTGCAGGCAAGTGGCTGTTTCTTTGCTATTTTTCTCGCTCTCCTGATTTGTCATTGAACTGTGGCTCCATCCTGTTTGCACATGTTAAGTCTAAGACGCGCCAAAACGATATCAACCAACCAGCGGGACTGTTGCGTCGCCTCACGTCTTTGTCCAAAACAAGTTGCCTTTGAACACGTGCAATCTGAGTTCAAGACTTTAGTCTCGTTTGAAGTCGTTTGCTTGCCATACACACTTCTTTATAATCTTCTAGTGCACTGATTCACCGACGGGCTCCGCCGCCGACGTGGTGCTGGACACACCGCAAAAAAGTCGGCCCGAAATCGGCCGGGCAGTCGGACCAAAAGACGGAAACGCTCTGGGTTACCGATGTATTTGCGCGCTCAAATTAAAATCAAGTCACAGACTCGTGTCAGCTGTAACTAAATCAAGTGAAGCCATTTTGCCCAAAGGCTCCAAATACTAAGCTCTATAACATCGCTCCATGTTTACAAGTTAATGGTGTGTTTTTGTAGTCCTACAAAGCCAACGAGAGTGAGGCAATGTTGGATAAATGCTGCTTTCGTGATATTTACAGGCGAGGCGTTCAAGTAAACCCTCAGCATGCTCCCTTTGTAGAAGTCTTTGTCGCGGGCTTTACAGCCTTCGCTTGGTGCCGAGTACATCTCTTTGTTTTCCTCTTCAGGCGGAATGAATTACAGCCATGAGACGAGAACTCTGAACAATAACAGCTGCCGGGACACTCGGGTGTTTTTGGAGGACTTTCTCTGGACGGTTCTTCTGCGTCTTAAAATTGTGTGACAGTTCACGTGTGGACAGAGATATCCTCTTCCTCGTCTCCTGCTCCTTTCTTTCTCTATAGTTTACCTCTTTGATCCTCTCTCTCTCTCTCTCTCTCTCTCTCTCTCTCTCTCTCTCTCTCTCTCTCTCTCTCTCTCTCTCTCTCTCTCTCTCTCTCTTTCTCTCAGGTGTAGTCTTCAACATCTTCCCCGTCTTGCTGTAGACGTCTTTCATGTTCTTTGACGTTTTAAATCTGGGCTTTTCTCCGCTCTCCTCCCTCCCAGTGGAGCCCGCCCGCCCGCCCGGCTGATCAAGGTGAAAGTGGCCCTTTTGTCTCCCGTCGTTTGTTTGGTTTCCACCTCTTCCTTCGGCTGGGAGATGAGTCGGATGATAGCCGGAGATTATGGCGGCGTGTTTGGATTAGAGGGACCGGGACGTGTGTTCAGGGAAGGGGGATCTGCTCGTCGTATTGTTCGAGAGTTCAGAGGACTTTTTCTTTTTCTGCCGGGACCCTGAGATACAACAAGAAAAGAAAAGAAAATCTGGGGTGCTTCACTTCTCTGATCTTTCATACATCAAATAATGTTTTTCATACAATCCCCTCCTCTGTTATGTCTGGGGAGAGGACTGGTGCTGACCCCCTTTGGGACCCAGGAACCTCGCCGCAGCAAGCAAATGGGGGCATCTTGAGAGAAGGGGATTCCCAAATCATTCTCGAGCAATAGCCAAAAAAATAAAAAAAAGTCTCACGTTACTGTAAGCGGCGGTCAACGTTGAAGTCGGTCTCGAGCTGCGTCATTTGTGCCAGGTGTGTTGTTGAGCAAGGTTTTTCACAGGAATCACAAACCTGAAGGGCGTTCCTCTGCCCACACATGACCTGCGTGTAGCGACAGACGATTCTCGTTAGCAGAGCTTCTTTTTCTTCTTGTCAGCGTTTAACGGAGGTGAGCTTGGTCATGAACAAAAACAAAAAAACCCACGCAATGATTATTGTCTGGGAATAATCTAGAGGAAATCCCCCACACCCCACACACACACACACACACACACACACACACACACACACCCTAACCCCTCCCACCTTATTGGGTGACAAATCCATGCAGGGATATACTCATATATATATATATATATATATATATATCACCCTCCCTTTCTCCCGATCTCAGTCACATTTGTGGTACATCCCGGCGGTCTTCCCCACTCAGGCTTCATGAGTCCTCGATACGGCTTGTGCAGATCAAATGGGGCGGCTCACTTCGAAGCCTGGAGGGGGGCGTGAGGGGGGGTGAGGGGGGAGTGTCGGTTTCAGTGGCTGCTTTGATGCAGCAGATAGTGGCTTGTGTTTTTCATGTACGCAGGCGTGCGAGATGTTCACCAGACTGGGGGGAATTTAGCAGAGCTCAGAAGCCCGCTGGAGGCCTTGATCTGTCGTTTGATTTAAAGCAGAGCTCTTTTACCTTCTAATTCTATCCGAACAGCTTCACTGTAAAAAGAGAAAGAGCTGCAAGAACTGTGAGCGTTTGGGGAGAATTCAGGGAGGCGTCGAAGGCAAAGATTTCTACTTCCTTGTACACTTCAAAATCAGTGGGAAGTTTAGAAAAAAAACCTGTGGAAATCCTCACTAACACTACGAGTCTTTTATATATTTGATCAAAGCATAATTAAACAAGATTACAAATAGTTTAGTGGAAATCAAGAAATTGCAGATTTTAGACTATTATAACTTCTTTGGTTGAGAACATTAAACGTTTTGCACAAATCACTTGAGAAACTTCATGTCGCACTCGTATCAAAACATTTCATACGATATCCAGCTTTAGTTCCAGGACGTACATACGTGCAGTTTGTTGTAAACAGAAGAAACAATAGTAGAAATACGATATCAGATAAGTATGATTTCAAGTATTATGTGTACTTAGTTTCAGTCGAAGACAAACTGCCTTTTTAATTGTTTGGCATTTCATAAATGATGTGCTTTCTGGTGGTAAAATACTCTGAGGATTAGAAAGTAATGGTGCAGCTCTACTTTCAGCTTTCTCTCACACACCATTAACATGTTTGAATTTGAGTATCGGCCTCGTGCGCTGACCGCCAGTACAGGAAGTGGGTTTTTCCACATCTACAGTTGATACTGTATCGTCTCAGTTCGTGCGAGGGAAGCGTTTCCTGTTGTTGTTTTTTTATATATATATATATATATATATATATATATATATATATACAGTATATAGTCTTCCATTTTATTTAGTTTTATATCTATGAAAGAAAAAAAGAGTTTGGTTGTGGAGAGCTGTGGACGAATTTGTACAGGAGCATCAATAAAATACGAAGGTTTAAATTCAGTTTTCAACCAGTAGTAACATTCGTTTGGTGTGAACTGCAAAATATTGCTGAAATACACTTTTGAGTGCTGTCAATTGATTATTTGTCAAATTTGAGGATTTGTTTCTTTCCATCCCTGTTTTACATGAACGTGGATTTAATTAATTTGTTTTTTTTTGGACTGCTGATTGGACAAACTAATGCATTTGAAAAATGAAGAGCTCTGGTAAATTACAAAAAATAAAATATATTTCTTTTTAACATTTTGTTGACTGACTGCTCCGTAAATGAATAAATTAAACCGTTTTTCTCTCTCCCATCGCTGCGTGCTGAAGTCAGTCTGACCGGCTGCCGGTCGAGCAGTCAGTCTGAGTGCTCGGCTCCGAGGAGAGAGCGGCGTTGTGGTCTTCCTAAATAGTGGTTGGCTTCGCTCGGCTGACAAAACATGTCGTCTTGGCCGGCGGTCGTGTACAACTCAACCACAGGGTGTGTGTGTGTGTGTTTGTGTGTGTCTGTTTGTGTGTGTCAGCGGACAAATCAGCCCATTTATATTTAAACGGAGGCTAAATTGTAAAACAAGCAAGTTATTAATAATGTGATTGTGGTTGGGAGGAACTGGCTCCCTGTCTGCTCTGATTTGTCCTTTTTAATGCGTCATGTTATACTCGTATGTGATAATCTGATCCAAACCCAGTGAAGGAAACTGCTTTTTTTCCCTGGTTTAAGTACATAATCAGAGACGTTTAACTTGGCTGAAAGAGGGAAATCTCAAAATGACTTTGAGTTTCTTTCACTGGCAGGTCAAAGGTCAGAGTTTTGAAGTATTAACAAAGATGGCGCCAATGGTTTGAAATGGTTTAAGCTTCCTGTCTCCGAAAGTGGCCGTGGTCACGGCATGTTTACCCCCCGCTATTCCCCTACATGTAAACAGTGTGATGATGGCTTAAAGCAGACTGCATTATATTTGCATAATGTATTTATATTTTCTTTCGCTAACAGCTATATTTAGCAGAACTAAATTGGTTAGCGAGGGCGTTCGCTGACGTTAGCTGACAGAGCTTGTGACTGTTTGTTGCTTGAGACGGAGGAAGGTCTCGAACAAAGTAAATTTTTATCCTGATGTGTGTGTGTGTGTGTGTGTGTGTGTGTGTGTGTGTGTTTTGAAGAACGTTTAACTAAACAAATACATGACGAGCGGAACTCCAAACCACAGTTGTGATATTTGAATTGTGACACAGCACACTTTCACAATACAAGATACATCTGTGGCTTAAATAACAGGATGTAAACAATCTCAGGATTTAGACTTGTTTATTTAACACGCAAGTCATTTGATCCTTGGAAACCCAAAAATAAACTCATTTCTCCCGGGTATCAATGTTCCTGCTCTCAATGAATCACAGGTGTTAGACAAACTTGGAAAACACCTGTGTTCAGTTCAATTCTTGGATAAGATCATTATGATAAATCTGCTGATGGTTGTTGTCCCTATACTTTTGGGCAGGACCAATGGGGGAATCAAGTTTTGAAATGAGAAGTTACTGTTCCCAGTTTTGTAATTGTCTGGTGTCGGTGGAATTACCCCGAGAAGAGGGGACGAGCGTTCCTTGCGCTCACAATATATTAAAGGGTAGTATTTGTATTTCCATAAACGTTGGGGACTTCCAAAAGACGGATTAAAGTTGTCAAAATTGTAGCGGAGGCCAGTCTAGATATTATGATTTTGATATTATGATTATGATGGCTTTACTTTTAAACGTTGCGTTTAAAGTAAACCGAGGCGGAAATAACTTTAAATTGTAAACATGAGTTTATGGTCTCAATCTCTAGTTTCAAGTCTTTCAAGTGTTATTATGGTATGGATGGCCTCTTGAGCGAGGCGAACGGAGGGGTATTCAGTCGGTTGCGATCTGCAACATCACCATTAGATGGCACCAAATACCGCACACTGTCCCTTTATCGTTACCATTTCCATCCGATAACACACAAAAAAAATACCTTCCGTCTGCCTCGTTGATGGGAAATACAAATGTTTCTCTTCTGTCTCAAATTTACAGCTTAACAAGTCTCAGCTGTTCTTGGTCATTGCGGGAATTCATACCGATGATGACGATGAAAATACGATAAATCCTGCAGAGTCACAGCCCAGACTGACCGTAACTGACAGTTATTCTCGCTTCATGAATTTTTTTCTCGAGACTGAACATGTGTATGGCTAATGTGATGGTGAATAGATATTTGTGTGTGTGTGTGTGTGTGTGTGTGTGTGTGTGTGTGTTTAGGGGGGCGTGGCTCTTTGTGAATTTCCCCCATGTCTCATAATGAGACTGTAAGAATACACCTAAGCCGCCCACATCTGCCGGCCTGTTACCAGGCAACTGCGGGGCTAAAGGTTAGAGATGGGTAAGAAACACCACCCAGAGAGTGTGTGTGTGTGTGTGTGTGTGTGTGTGTGTGTGAGAACCAGAGAAAGTGTGTTCTTGTTTTTGCTGTCATCAAACAGGATCACACCTTTTACTTTCTGTGCTTTTGAACATTTTCTAAACGTTGTTGCGCAAGTCGACCCCCCTGGTGTCAATCGGCTCATTTAAATTCATCATCTGTCACACGTTCTAAAGCAGCTTCTACATTCACGGTCTGGCAAAAACAAATAAGCAAAATACAAATGAAAAGAAATTATAATAACACATTTTTTTTAAAGTAATGCTGCAAAGCGTAAGCAAGGAAATAAATACATTGTAGTTGTAGATAAACAATAAAACTGCTGATGAAGGCTCCTTATTTTACCATTTATTCCAGGTTTATACTTTGATTATTTTTAATGAAGCCTATTGATTTACATGTCTGATCTGTTTTCTCTGCATTCACATTAAATCCCAAAACAAATCCCAAAACTCTGTTTGAAAAATGGAACTTGAAATTAATTATGACTACTGATTACAATTAGTGGCTAATAATCAACTGTTTCAACTCCTTTTAGTACAATTCAGCTTATTTCAGTGCTCACACTTCAACCAACAGTTTAAATTAAACTGTTTAAATTAAAGCCCTGCTCCTCTCAGTTCCCACTACTTATAATAATAATAACTTTTATTCATATAGCACCTTTAAAAACAGAGTTTACAAACAGACAAAGCAAAACAAACTAAGATAAAACCCTGATAAAACAGAGCGATACGATAAGAACAAACCAAGGAATAAAATAAATAAATAAATAACAATAATGATAACTATAGTAAAATAAAGCAGTGAAAAGACGACGTCCCATAAAAGCTTGTCTGTAAAAAATGGGTCTGAAGAAGATGAGCAACCCTCCTGCTCTCTCCTAAACTCCTAAATCTTTCTTCACAAAATACCAGAATCAGAAAAGGTGTATTTCCATTAGTACGTTTAAACATACAAGGAATAGATAGATAGATAGATAGATAGATAGATAGATAGATAGATAGATAGATAGATAGATAGATAGATAGATAGATAGATAGATAGATAGATAGATAGATAGATAGATAGATAGATAGATAGATAGATAGATAAATAAATAAATAAATAAATAAATAAATAAATAAATAAATAAATAAATAAATAAATACTTTATTAATCCTGCAAGGGAAAAGAATTTCGGTACAGCAGCATTTTTACATAAGAAAAGAACAATATATACAAAAATAGAATATAATAATAATAATAAGAAAATAAGAAAAATGCACAATATATACAACAAATAGAATAGAATAATAATATTAAATTAACTAACAATGTGTCTCGTGATTGGTGCATGACAATTAACACAGTGCGATAGTGACAACTATTTTAGTTTATATGATAAACAAACCGTAATTATCAGAGTACGTTAAAATAAATGTTTATTAAAGCGTTCAGTGTTTCTAAACCCTTCTGTACCTTAGATGTTCTCATAAAGGCTGCAATGCGTGACATGAACCTGACGCCCTTCTCTTGAAGAGGAAACGGCTTCAGTGCAGTGATGGCTCGACTTCTAGCTGGTTTCTTAATTTGTGGTTTTATGGCAGTAAGCCAAAGTGCTCCACCTCTTGTCACCTCTCTAAACCGTTCTCAGTTAAGAAGACATGTAGCAGGGTAAATTAATGACAGAATTAGCACTAAAATAATCATTTATTTACACATTTGTATTTTTTTAAATCCTTTTTTATTCAGATTTTCTCCTCTCTTTGTCTGCAAGGCCTGCAGCTTGGTTGTCGCGACCTTAACAATCCCCAGAGCTGATATTTGCCCAAATTTAGTTTAAAAAGCGACTGATTAAATTAACAATATTCACTTCTTTATTTTATATAAATATTGTTTATGAATTCCCACAGCCACCTCGTACGCCCATCTCTGGCCTAAATGTGCAGGTCTGTGAAGACCTTTGCTCGGCAGCTTTTCTCGACTCGTTTCCTGACATTACTTGGGTGCACGCTGCTCTTCTGCCAGCCAGTCAGCAGGTGTAGGGTGGAGTCGCTTCTCAGACCGACGGTTGGCGCTCGGTCTCAACTGTCCTCCTGATATTACGTGGAACTAAAATGTCACTCACCATGCTGGTGAATGAGCACGACTTATCTCTCTCTCTTTATGTGTCTGTGTCTGTGTATGTGTCTGTGTATGTGTATGTGTGTGAGAGCGGTCAAAACGGGGAAAAGGCCCATCACTGTCTGTTTCTTTTTTTCTCACGCACACACAGAACGTCCTGATTATATACAAAAGCTGTAATAATTTATACAAAAGCTGTAATAATTTGCCACATACTGTGACCAAAAAATTATATATATATATATAAATATATATAAGTATTTTTTTAATCTTTTTTATTTTATACATAATATTTGTTTTTATTTTAATTTGTTTCTTACATATATTTTATTTTGTATTATATATATACATATATAAATAAATTAAATGTATTACATTTGTGTATTATATATATATATACATATATATATATACATATATATATATATATATATGTATATATATATATAATAGAAAATTAAATATATGTAAGAAAAAATATATATATATTATGTATAAAATACTTATATATTAACCTCAAACCTCCACTAAAAGAAAAAACTGATTTCTTCCAAACAACCTGAAGACAGCTGTGTTAGCTGTTTTCATCTTCGTTTTATATAGTTTCTGTTTTTACAGCTGAGCAAAAACATTTGTCTCCATCCGGCCCGTTCACTGCAAAACTGCACAAATATTTGTTTCGAAACATGAATCACTCTGGAGGTGAGATGAAATTCGTATTCGTCTTTAAACAGTAAAAGGAAAGATGTAAACCCATAAAATCACCATCGGTTTTGTTTAAACAGTCAGATTTGCACAAACAATCATTTCATAAACAATAAAAAAAAAAAAAAAAGATTTGATCGAATTGCCACTAAAGATATTTTAGGTGTTTTGTAGAATTTAAACTACAGGAAGGAAACACTGCTGTAATTTAACATCTAAAGCTAAATAATCTAAAATAATATATATAATAATCTGCCTTTAACCTGTTTTTTTTATTTTTCATGTCAACTTCATCCTGAGATACTTGTGTATTTATTTTTCAAAGCATTTCGGGAGCTCTAAATAACACCGTCTGTACACCAACTAACTATTAAATACGTAAAAGTAGATAAATAATACTTTGAAAAACATGCTAAACAAAAATCAGGGTGTCTCCACATCCTGAGAAAGTCGTCAAAATTAATTATCTTCATACAATGTTTAAATATGTTGTTAATGTCTTCTGGTGACAGATTAAAAACAAGGCAACCCTTTTATTTTCTAAATCTTTGTGTTCATTCAAATGTATTTGGGGCCTTTTTTATGGCTCCGTTAGAAAACCGTGGAGAGCTGTGCACCAGCGGGTCCTCTGCTGGATTCAAACCCGTGACATCGCGGTTCAGGGTTGGTACACAGCGCTGAAGCCACCGAGGCAAAGGAAGTGGAGTAACTATTAGAAGATTGTTGCAGCGTTTCACAAAGTTGGAGTAGATGCAAGAGAGAAAACTAAAAGACTAGATCCTACATTTCCCATAATGCAATTCAATTAAATTTATTTTGTACAGAAAATCAAAATCAAAATCACAAATGACAAATTCGAGAGAGTCGAGAGAGTCGCTGCTCGTAACAAACGATATGCAGTCGTGACCTCTCGGTGATGGGCGGGGTCAGTAAACGGGAGACCATCTAAACCACACACACACACACACACACACACACACACACACACACACACACAACCTGAAACTACAGACTGTCAGAGTGAAAGTTAATAATTCGAATCCTTTTAACGACAAACAAAAAAACAATCAACTGTCACTCTGTCTCTCTCTCTCTCTCTGTCTCTCTCTCTCTCTCTCTCTCTCTCTCACTCTCTCTCCTCTCCGTCTCTCTCTCTCTCTCTCGCTCTCTCTCCTCTCCGTCTCTCTCTCTCTCGCGCTCTCTCCTCTCCGTCTCTCTCTCTCTCTCGCTCTCGCGCTCTCTCCTCTCCGTCTCTCTCTCTCGCTCTCGCTCTCCGTCTCTCTCTCACGCTCTCCGTCTCTCTCTCTCTCTCTCACGCTCTCTCCTCTCCGTCTCTCTCTCTCGCGCTCTCTCCTCTCCGTCTCTCTCTCTCGCTCTCGCTCTCCATCTCTCTCTCTCGCTCTCCGTCTCTCTCTCACGCTCTCTCCTCTCCGTCTCTCGCTCTCGCTCTCTGTCTCTCTCTCTCTCTGTATCTCTCAATCTGTCTTTCTCTTTCTCTCCCCCTCTCTCCAGCTCTCTCTCTCTCTTTCACCCCCTCTCTGTGTCTCTCTCTCTCTCTCTCTCTCTCTGTCTCTGTCTCTCTCACCACAGCAGTGGTATTACTGTAGTGTCTGATGTGGTCTCTCACCTCATATAACCATCTCTTTTCCTCTTTGCTCCCTTCGTCTTTGTCTTCTTTTAAAAATCGTATGTCTCTTCTGTCTTTTTCTGACCGATTGTCTTCCTTCCTCATTTTCCCACGTCTCTCCTTCCCTCCTCTCCTTTCCTCCTTTCCTTTCCTTCCCTCTGCTGTTTCTGAACTCACTCATCTCCTCTTCTCTCTATAATTCATTCCTTCACGAGTCTTAATTTTCTCTCCTCTCCTTTTTGTTCTTATTTCACGATCCCTCTTAAGTTTCCTTTCCTCCTCCTTTCTATTTTCTCCTCTTTTTCCACTTGTCTTCCTCTCATGTCCTCCTTTCTTTTCCTCTGCTTTTATAGAGAGTAATACTTTTGAACACGTGCTTCACGTTGTAAGGAAGTGCTTCAAAGTAAATGTAGAAAAACATTGAAAATGTGTTAAAACACACTCAGGGCACTCAGAGAGGGTTTTGTTAAATGAACTGTCCCTCCCTCCCTCCCTCCCTCCCTCTCTCCCTCCCTCGCTCATCCCTCCCTCTCTCTCTCCGTCCAGGTGAGCCGAAGCGTTACCAGGTGGTGATCCACGGCATCGAACCGCTGCTGGAGACGCCGCTGCAGTGGCTCAGCGAACACCTCAGCCACCCCGACAACTTCCTGCACATCTGCGTCACCCCCGTCCCCTCCGACTGAGGGCCACGTCCCCCCCCCCCCGCCACGCCTCGCTGTCACCGTGGCGACCGACCGACCGACCGACCGACCGGCCCGCCCGGGTAACTCCAGCGGCGCTAAACGGCGGGAAAAAAAACTCTGAACTGAACGGACTCTCTAACGAGAAGGATGAAGATGAACAGAGGATGTGAAGGGAGGCGTTTAACAAACCTCCCTTTTTCCATCTTGTTGTCTATTTATATGTTTCTGCTCCTCCTCCTCCGCTTCACCACCGCTACTCCCCCTCTCCCCTCAGAAATCTTCTTTAAAGGACGCAAAGAAAAGAAAAGAGGCATTTCTTGAGGTGAAGAGGATGTCTCCCTCCTCCTCCTCCTCCTCCTCGTCCTCCTCCTCCTGAACGGATCCCATCCTGTCTCCCTCCTTGTCCGGTCCAAGATAAAGACTGTCCGGTCAACAGGGAGATTTTTTTTTTTTGGGAGAGGGGGGGGACATGTATCCTGCTGAAGTTGCCTTAGTTACCAAGTTCATGCATTTTCATAAAAATGCAAAGAAAATGCAAGAAAAAAAAAAAAAAAAAAGTCTGGCAAAATTACATCAAATTCTCCAGGAACTTCTGGTGCATTGTGTTTTTTTTTTGTTGTTTTTTTTTGGTGACTTTTTTGTCGCTTGCATTAACATTTGGCTTCACTCGATAAAGCGAGCTGGAATAAGAAGAGGACAAGCCGTCCGTCCCCCACGGATCCCGGCACACTCGGGATCTGGTTTGAGCCTCCGGTGCCACTTGTTAAGAGAAGATATCACTTTTGTTTATTTCTTTTTTTGTTATTATTTGAAAAGAGAAATGACAAATACATCATCATCCGGTACTGTTCCTGAATTATTAGTTGATATCAACTGCAGCCAATTTACTTAAATTTTTCTCTCTATTCTTCACCTTTTAAGATGAAACTTATTTTCAGAGTTTGAAATACACTAAAAATGTTCCTTTAATGGTTTAATGGTTTAAAAAAAGAAATGGTTGAACTAAAGATGACATGATGCTCTTTGTTTTTTGACTTGTTTTGCTGTCCTTGCAGAAAACAGATGGAGAAACAGGATTTTCACCGCGTATCTTTTGAGAGTGAAACCAGCTATTTTTATGAGACTACATGAGAATGAGAATAAAAAAAATAAAATAAACTCCACACATGTTTTTAATAGCAGGTGTTGATTTCTCGCCATCAATACGACACAGTTTAGCTGTTTTACTGTCTGTTTTTTTCAGGTTTGGCTCGAGCCTCTTTGTCTGCAGCCAAACTTTAAAATGAGCATCTGGTTTTGTTTCATTTAAAGAACTCGACTCATAATGAGACCGCAGGCGCGATTACCGTTAACTCTCCAGGCTGTCAGGAGGAGGGGGGGGGGGGGGTGTTGACATGTCCTACATATTCATTGTCAAATATTTTGTTTGTGGACAGAAACAAAACTGGCAAAAGCGTTCGTGACTTTTGACGGAACACCATTATTTTGCAGGAAATTGAGATAACTAACTAATCGATCTTTTTTTTTTTTGTTGTTTTTTTTTTTTTTTACATCTGTTCATACTCAAATAAAACGAGACTCACAGCATCAACTGGAACTGCTTTAAAAAATGACTTCAAATAAAAGTGAGTTGATTTAACTGTCGGAGAATTATTGATCGTGAAGACGAGAACTGCACGTTGAGTACTGAAACACATTTCACAGCACATGAAGCTCCATCAAGCATTTTTTAGAATAAACGGTTAACTTCTGTTTTCTTTGAAATATTTACGAGTCAGCTCAACGGTTACCTTAGTTATTAAGGCTGGGTTTCACTTAAAGTCCATCAGTGCTGGTGACCAAATGAGCTTTACTACCATTACCAAAACAATACTTTAATTTAGCAAATAATCACCTTATCAATGTACATTATTATTACACTACATACTAAAGAAATCAATAATTTGACACACAATATTATATAAATTATTTTATTTTATTGATTTTAACATTATTTTATTGATTAAAAACAAATATTTATTTAAAAAATTGTTTGATTTAAAAATATATCTATATATATATTTTTTTTTAAATTTATTTAAAGAATAAACTACGAATTTAAAAAAAATGTATCTATCTAATTTATTTTAAATGTTTTTTAATAATTAAAAAAATATATTATTTTCTTGTTTTATTCATTAAAAACTGATTTAATTGATTTAAAATATTTTTTATCAAAATATTACTTTAGTGGTTTAAAATATATTTTAATTACAAAAGAAATATTTTATTGATATAAAAATACATTATTTAAAGATTATTTTAGTGGTTTAAAAATTCTTATAATTATAAAAAAAATATTTTATTGATTTTAAAATGATTTAAATGCTTCCTCCAAAATACACAGTCCTTTTGCTGTGTAGTAAATCAGAACTGTGTTTTCAACCCTTCAGGGTTCAATATTCGCTGTACATTATCTCTCACATATTTAACTTGTAATGCGGTCGTGATTAGCCGGCTGGTGAAAGTGTCTTTTTTGGGGGGGAGTGGGGTTTGAACCGGCAGACGAGACGAAGTCGGCGCTCTTCCCCGCCGGTGTTTTACCGTCTTTTCACTTCTCATAAAGAACATCTCACTCTTATGCGTTTTACTGCTGACACTCGCCCTGCCTCTCTCTCTTCATCTCTCCGGGTTAATTATCTGTTGGCATTCCACCCGCTGCTAATGAGACCACTAAACTGTGCTGTCAGACAGGCCTCAGGCTCTGGTGCGTGTGTGTGCGTGTGCATGTGCGTGCGTGTGTGTGCGCGTGTGTTTGTGTGTGTTTGTCTCGAAGTGAGCAAACCTGTTTTCGCGGAATCAAACTGTACAGTGTGAGTGTATGTGATTTGTGTCTTGTACATAATTACAGACATAATTTATAGGCCCCCCCCGGCAGGTGTGTGTGTGTGTGTGTGTGTGTGTAATAATTATCACACACACACTCATCTCTTGTCACACTGCCAGTCTGCTAATTCAAAGTGTGTGTGTGTTGTGTGAGTGATGTCACGCATCATGTCATCACGTCAGGCTCTTCCTCACCGCTGCTGCCGCCTCCGCCGCCGCCGAGCATGATGGGTCGGCGGGTTTATGGTGTTGAGTCAAGACTGGGGCCTCTGCGTGGGGTACGGTGTGTGTGTGTGTGTGTGTGTGTGTGTGTGTGTTTCGTTTGTTTGTGTGTGTGCGTGTGTTTGTATACACACTGCAACTCTAGACGCAGTGATGAAGAGTTTGTCATCTCGCTGACACACACTCTTTTATGGGATTTCCCCGAGCCGGCGTCCGACCTCCGTCCCGCGAGGAGAGAGCGAGATGCTCTCTGAGGTTTCTGGATGGAATGAGCTGAAAGTAAAATTGTTCGCGGGGATGCGTTTTGCAACATTTCTGTTTTTTTTTCTCATCCTGAAAGTGTCTGAAGGGGAAACGTTTGACTCATTTTGTTGTATTTCAGTTCATCACACTGACCAATTTAAACCCCCCAAAAAAAAGCTTATAAAGTTCGCTGTCTTGGTTCGGCCTGTTGTCATGGTTGTTCAACCCGATGTCTTTATTAACTCAGATAAACTGACCTTATTCCGGAAGAAAAATCACTTTTAGGTCGATCCATAAGGCAACATACTCCTTAAATGTGATTAAAGTCGGACTTACACCAAATTACTTTTCATACGATTTCATATTCATATTTCAATAGAAAATCATGAGAGTTTTGCTGGAGTCGTGGCTCTGTGTCGGGCTGCGTTGCCAGTTGAACGAGTCAGGAGGAGAATAAGACACTGGCTGAGGAATAAAGGAATGTCTCAATCAAATACTGAGGCTTTTATGTGGTTTTGTTAGCTTTTGGACGACATTTCAGTACGATTTCAGGCTGCAGCTATATAAATAATAATATATTAATAATATATGTAAAGCTGCATCTACTGACCAGGGGTTTGGTTGGGCCAAGGGGCGACTCCTCTGGTTGTATAGAAGTCTATAGAAAATGACTCTACTTCTCTCTTGATTTATTCCCTCAGTAAACATTGTAAACATGAGTTTGTCTCAATCTCTAGTTTCAAGTCTTCAATACAGCATGATGTTCATTTAGTAAATTATGGTCCATTTAGAGTCAAACAGACCATAAAGCAGGGGATGCTTTAGGGGCGGGGCTTACTGTGATTTCAGCGTTTGGAGGTTGTCTTTGTTTTCGTCTTCAACCCTCTCGCAGTCTCTTTTCACTTCATGAAAGTCACCCCCAAAAAAGCTCCACCCCTTCTTCGTGTCACTTCTGGTTGCTAAGAAACCAAGATGGCGACGGACAAAAGGCCGAACTCACGGTTTCAAGACAGTTGTTTGGTTTGTGTCTGAGTGTAATTAGTGCCAGGAAGGTTTTCATTTGTTTGCTTTGTTTGTGCCTCCACACCAGCTGCAAACACTGTTTGTTCCAATAATAGACCAAACTTTACCGGCCATCTGATTCCCAGCAGATTCCGCGAAACAAACACCACTTTTACCATCAGCTCAGACCACAAACTATGCCTCCGACCCGACTCCCCTACTGTCCTGGCTGATTCCCTCCCTCTCGCTCTCACACTACTTCTTCTTCTTCTGCTTCTTAAGCGTCTCCGGGGGGCTGCGGCACTCCGCTGGGTATCAGACAGCAGAGCAGAGATCAAGAAGATCAACAGATGAGAGCGATTAGTGATGAAGAGGAAGTCATGAGTCCCCCCTCCACCCCCCCCCCACACCCCCTCACCCCTCTGAAGCTGCACACAAACACACACACACATAACACAACACAGACTGGGACGGAGGGGAACATGTGTGGCGGGTGAAAATGACAACATACTTGTTGCCGCTGTCGAAGCATCTTCAACGGGAGGACGGCGATGGAAACGGTAGTGATGAGAGACGAAGAACAGGACAGAATGAGTCCAGAGTGAATTCATGTCAATGGCTTGAACACATTCGGCTTGTTTACATGCGGCGTAACAGAGACAACGCACGCAGGATGTTTTCAGGCCTTTATTGTGTTTCGAAATAATGAAGTTCAACATTTTGTATTTTTTCTCTTAACCCTCTTAAGGGCATTTTCCCAATTTTTACATATTTTCTTAAATTCACCTTTAAAGGCACTTGCATATGAGACATGCCCATGTGTTGTATATGATCATTTGCAGAACACTCTCAGCTATCTATATAATGAGGCGCCAATTTTCCTAATGCACTGTGTAAAGAGATAATTTGGCCATAAAGCTGGAAAATTTAAGTCAGATTTTTGAAATTCTTCAAATCTCTTGTGAAAACATAACTTTACTCAAGTGGACGAACTGTTTTGTTTCGGAGCTTGAAATTGGTTTACCAAAGTCTTAGGTTCACAAAAGTGGTGGAATATATGGATAAAATAGTAGATAAATGTATAATAAATGTCTAGAACCGAATTTTGTAATATTGTTTTTTGAGTAGAAGTGATGTCTCACTCCACCTCCACCAGCTGTGAGAGGGCCTGAGATCAGATGGACTGAGTCATTACTTCATATACAGATCAAGCTTCATGGGATGTGTGCAAATGAAAAATGAACATTACAACCGTCTATGTGTATAAACTATACGGTACAAACAATAATTCTATGTGACATTATTTAGAGTGTTTATGGAGCTGCTATGAGGCTACAAAGCCCAGCACCGAACGAGCCGAGCTCCATTCAGAAAACAAGCGCTTTAAAAAGTTATTTGCTCGTCGTCTTGCGGAGAGAACTAACAAAACATGAATTCAGACTTTTTACAAATCTGCATCATTATGGAGTTATTTCGGCATCCCTTTTTTTTAAAATCCGTTTATTGTGATTAAATCTCAGCTAATTAGTGTATTTTGTGTTCACACAGCTGTAGGAAACCATCCGGATGATGTCACGAACCCAGACACGACGGGGTTTAGTTGCCCCGGGATCAAAAATCATAAAAGTGGCGTTCACGTGTGAAGATTATCTTGACGAGCAAAACTTGTGAGTGTCATAAACGTTTGTTTGCCACAGAGATAATTTTCCTGCAATAATCCGAAATTTAAATTTAAGAGCAAGTGTGTTTTTCCATATGTGCATATTATTATGTTTTCGTGGATGCAATGCCTGAACTGTGAGACTCATTCTACGGTGAGTGTATTCCTACATGCTCGTGCTAAGATTGACTACAAGTCCATGTTTTAAAGCCGATATCCATCACTGTGGGTTTTTTTTATTTCATCACATCTGTCCGGTTGTTTTTGTTGTTACATTGGTTTTAAATTCAGTTCCTGATAGCATTTAAAAAAAATGCATGTTAAATGTACTTTTGTGAAACCTGCTGATGCACCGATGCACAAACACACACACACGTGAACCTGTTTACCCCAGAGCCAGGTTGGGCCTTCAGACTGAATGAAACCAGAATCACGTTCACTAAACACCAGAAGAAAATAATCCACGTCTGGTTTGTGTGAGTGAGTGTTGGAGGCACAACGATAAAGATTTTGAGATCAAAGTAAAACATATCTCGGTAAATTTACAACTTTAGGAGGGGAGTGAGGAGAGACGCAAATTGGAATACATCTTGATTGGCGTCATTTTTTTCCTCTTCATCTTCAAAAGTGGAGGATCAGCCTTAAAACCTGCGTTACTTTATTGTCGTTATCATCTCGCTGACCATCTGTTGGGTTTCCTCTTCAGCTCTAAACTCCACCGGCCCACGTCGTGTTGTGTGGAGAGGTAACCCAGATAATGAGAGTGATTACAGTTTACCGGCAGTCCAGCCTGTTTCTTTTATTTTTTTTCTTCTTCCTGTCACTGCAGTAAACACGAGCACTCTTCACGCTGTGACTCCTCGCCTTTCGCTTTTAGTTCCTCCTGAAGCCGTTCCCATGTGCCACATTAATGTTTAATATTAAGGACGGTCTGTGTGTTTACTTGTGCTTTTCCCTGTTCCAGTCTCGGTCTGATAAACTGCCCGAGAAGAGCGAATGGTACATGCTTTTTTTTTTTTTTTTTATATTAGAAGTATTTTTAACCCTCAAAATATTGAGCAAGTAAATGAGCATGTTTTTATGATCTGAAAGTCAAAACACATCCCGACGTTTTGGATCAAACCGAGCTGAATTTGGTTGATAAGTGACAGCGTTTCAATGACTATAATTCTAATAGACCTCTGTCATGTTTAGATATGAAATATATATATATAAATATACACATATATATATATATATATATATATATATATATATATATATATATACATATCATGAAATACTGTTGGATAACAGCAGTTCAATTTAACATTAACGTCTAAAAAACAGAATTTTGAATGACATTTTAGAGTCATTCTAGGCTTCATGTCTGTTTTAATAGTAAGATAATCTGTTTTTAATAAAAGATTCAAATTTCTTCAATATCACTTTTGTTTTAACACGATTCTTGTGTTTCACACACTAAAATACCCAGATTAGACATTTAAGATTATCTAAGATCATCACTCCATCGTCACATACAATCACACTGATTAATTATGTTCACAAATTGAAGTTTGTTCAAGTTGAAGATCATCAAATGTTATTTGCATGATACAAACACATTTGTTTATATGAACATTAGAACTTCATTCTAACAGCTGATTGACGAGATTTCGGGGAGTTTTTCTTTTCCACCAGTAAAACCAGTTCAACATTCAGCAAACCAGAAGTGTGTGTGTGTGTGCCTTTGTCTCTCTGTTCCTGGCAGTGTGACACACACACACATACACACACACGCACGCACGTACACACCCCCACCCCCACACCCCCCCACACACACACACACACATCCTCCCCTCTGTGGTTCTCTCTCTTCACTCTCGGAGGACGAAGGGATGGACGTCCATTTTTTTTACGAGAGCGACGGCCTTTGAAGTTTGTAATGATTCAAAGGACACAGTTCACTCTCTCTCTCCCTCTCTCTGTTTCTCACCACACACACACACACACACACGCACACACACACTCACACACACACACAAACAGACTCACAAACAGACACAAAAACCCGCTCATATGACACATTAAATGTCTGCTGTCTTTTTAATCTCCTCTTTCTGTCTTCGACGCTCTTTTTTTTTCTTGTAAAAAAGAAAAAAAAAGTGCAACAATTCTCTCTTTGTCTCCTTCTCCCCTCTTCCCTTTCTTCTTCTGTCTCTCGAAGAAAAAAAGAAAATCCCCCCTTTTGCCATAAATTCCCTAAAACTCCCTAACTTTCCCTCTAGCATCACAAACATACACACACACACACACACACACACACACACACACACACACACATACACACACACACACACACACACACACACACACACACACACACACACACACACACACACACACACACACACACACACACACACACACACACACACACACACACACACACACACGCGCATCAAGATCATGATCTAAAGTATGAGGATGATATCCAACCTGAATGACTGTAAAAATAAATAATTATGTTTTCTTCTCTGGAATCATTTTTGCCCCGTCTTTAATAAAGGGAGTAAACACGTCATCGGAGCCAGACACAAACTTTGAGGAATTTATTTGCCTTTTTTAGATGTTCGTCTCATGTTTAATTAATATGAGGAATATCCCTTTATTCAATAAATCAACATCCAGGTGGAAAGCGTGAACGTTTCCTTTTTTTATTTACTTATGAACACAACAAAGAAGAAGAAGATGATGATCATGTGCTTTTCTTTTTTTTCTGTTTTAGTGTTTGGTTTTTGTATTTTGTAGACACGTGTAGTTTATAGCGATGTTTATTCGCTCCAAACCAGTTGACGTTAACGCAGCTGGTTCTCTTTAGTTTTTTTAGCGACATTTTTTTAAAGTTTGCTTAAAATTCACTTCATTATTGATTGAAAACACGAGTACTGACTCCTCACTCCTCTTAACCGGGCGGTGAGTGATCGAGTGGCCTTTCCATTGATCAAAAGGCCTTTCCATTAATCAGCTGGACTAAAAGCAACTCTCACATAGCAAAAATGTAACTCACATGACTGATCAGCTTTCTGTTGTCAGTGTCTTCATGGATATATATTTATATTTATATATAGTCTTTGTTTCTAGACAGCATCAAACATGACCAATATTAGCTGACCTGAAAGAACAAATAAAACCAATTGAAACAAATTCATGAAGACGTCTCTCCATTCTTCTCTCGTCGATGGTTCGACAACCAAGCCGAGTTTCTTTGTGCATTCTGTTTCCAACCTGTTCTTCTTTACCGGTGGATCACAGCGATGTGTAAACCGTAACGACTTCTGACCGAGCTACGTGGCGGACGAGTTCGATCGCTCCGAACCAGCTGATGGAAACGCACCTCATTCACTTTTTAAAAAGTTTGCTTAAAATTAACTTTTATAATTCACCCAGTGATCAACAACGACCGCTATCAACGACAGCAAAAAGCATTTCCCAGCAATCGGCTCGGCTGAAAACCAGCCGCAGTCTGCTGCAGGCCACATGTTGGTCTTTGTCGTGGCTTAAAAAGTGATGGCCATGAAAAGTGAACCGGATCATCTGCAGAATAATTCCATCCACGATATGTTATGATCCACTAACTTCACACAAGGTGTAAGATTAATAAATCCCTGTGTTTGTGGTCTTTGCCTCCATCTTGACTGTCAGGGAACCAACTGAGATTCAACTCTTCTTTGTTTGGGAGGCGAGAGGGAGGCACACCTGGCCGAGATCTACTGAGTGCACTATTCTTGTTTTTATATTTACATTTTTTTTATTCAATTACCATCCACACACACGCACAGGTTCATCGAGCACAGCGGTGCTGTTTTCCTTCACATAATAAAGAAAGGGGCTTTGTCCCCAACAGGTGGTTGCACTCAAGCACTGTGACTCAACCACCCTCAGTTTGTTGTGCAGAAGCACAAATATTTAAAAGAACATTTTAATGCTGCGTGAAGACTGTTAATTTCACTCATTATTGAGACGACATTGCTTCCTGGGATGACATTATGTCACAGAAATCGCTCAAGGAAACGAGGGAGGGCATTGAAGGACTTCATTTGAGAGAGAAATAAAGTACGGAGGGCCGTACGCGACATCATCATCTGTCAGTGATGCGCGACTCGAGTTGGAAATATGCTGTGAGGTTGTATTAATGCTGCAGCAAAGGAAACAAATGTGTCCAAACCAAACAGAAGGCAGAGGGCGAGTGGCTGCCGGCTGAAGCGTCAGACCAGGAGAGCTGAATTCTCCCGACGACCCTGAAGCAGACACCTGCAGGGAGCGAGATAGAGAGAGAGAGAGAGAGAGAGAGAGAGAGAGAGAGAGAGAGAGAGAGATAGAGATGTGTGAGGCATGTGGACGGTCTGCAGGAAGAGACGCCGGCTGTTGCGGTTTGAAGATGAAGAGAAGAAGAAGGAGGCTCCATATGTGTGTGAGGATACAAGGGAGGAGAGGGTTCTGCTGAGTCACCTCAGTCATCCTCCACACATGTGTGGGAATATGTGTGTGTGTGTGTGTGTGTGTGTGTGTGTGTGTGTGTGTGTGTGTGTGTGTGTGTGTGACAGAAACAGGTTAAGAGGGCAGAGCTCCACCAAAGCCACGCCCTTCCTCGGCCCCTGCTGCACCCTTCCACCAAGTTTCCTTTAAATCGGGCCGGTTGTTTTACCGTAATCCTGCAAATGAACAAACCAAACTAGTATTATTAACTCCTAAGTGTGTACATGAAGACAAACGGCAGTGTGTGTGTGTGTGTGTGTGTGTGTGTGTGTGCGTGTGTGTGTGTGTGCGTGTGTGTGTGTGTGTGTGTGTGTGTGTGTGTACGTGTGTGTGTGTGTGTGTGTTGCAGAATCAACTAGCAACACAAATATATCTGCTTCCGTCAATATTGGTTTAATTTCCTCTTAGATATTTTTGCTGAATATTCATAATGAACTAATTACAATTCAACCGTTACCAAAACAAAGAAAAGGAAAACACAAAAACCTGAACGAAGAGAATTTGAGGCAATACAACCTTTTTCGATGAGGGAAAATAATTAAGATACAATAAGAAAATGGATTATAGTTATGTCAAAAAAGGCTAATAATTCAGCAATTAGGTCAATGATTTGACAGGTGAAAGGAGGTGCTATGTTTTGCTCCGGGAGTCAGGTGCTTTAAAATGAAAAGCAGTTTTTTTTTTTCCAAGTTCATACCAACTTGAAGCAGGAACCAGTTAGTAGAGCTGAGAAAACACATCTGATTGACTTCCGGAAGGTAATATAATAATTTTCCAGTGAACGCTTTATAGATAAAAACCACCCGGTCATATAAAATACACGGAAGTTTAAGGGTTAAACCTAAAAACTGCCTCCACAACCCTTTTCCTACAAAACGTGGCAAAGATGATCATCAATATCAGCAGTTTGGATTGAAATCAAGAAATTACCAGAGAGAAAACTTAACAGTGAGAATATTAAGTATTATTATGGTTATGAAATAGAAACACTATATATATCCTGGCTGAGATTCTCCTCCAGAGAGAGGGACTGTTTGGTAGTTTCCTTTTCTTGTTTGCGTCGTCATCTGTTGAACTGAGATGACACAAACGCAGGAGTGTGTGGTGGATGGAATCGTTTCAATTTTCATATATGTGTGTGTGTGTGGGTGTGTGTTTTTTATATTATCCATGCAGAGTGTGTATGTTGAAAGGTGGTGGAGGTGGTAGTGGGGGTGGGGGAGATACATATATGCCCCTTTCTATGTATACACACACACACACACACACATACACACACACACACACACACACACACACACACACACACACACACGTTATGTGGAAGGTTTACATATTTCATGCCGGATGTTTTGCTCAAGGACAAAGATTTAAACAACATGAAGCCTCGTGGGTCTATCACCACGGCAACTCAAAGTCCTACATCCACATTTATTTGCTGTTTATTATCTTTATGGATACTGACCTCAGGTCACATCATGGTGTCGGCCATGGTGTGACCGATCACCATTGATAAAAAAATTAATAATTAAAGTCATTATGAAATTCAGTGTTTCCCCATCACTTTCAGTCGTGGTGGGCTGCGGCTTTATCCCAGGCCTCGTGTTACCTTAAACACCGAAACATGTCACTAGAAATGCGTTGCTTACAACAGCCACGTGGTGTGTGTGTATGTGTGTGTGTGTGTGTGTGTGTGTGTGTGTGTGTGTGTGTGTGTGTGTGCGTGTGCGTGCGTGCGTGCGTGCGTGCGTGCGTGTGTGTGTGTGTGTGTGTGTGTGTAGGGGGGAGAAGCAAAACAAAAGAAAGATGGCGGCCGTCACGCCACGCGAGACTTAACAATGGCGGAAGGGAAAACACCAAGATGGCGGACGTATTCTTGTATTTGATTACGCTACGCAAAACTACAAAAATGGCGGGGAGGCCACGATTTTTTTACCGGAGTAGTGAGGCACACAATGGAGGCCGCGTTTACACACCACGAGATGTGTGTCTGAGTATGTGTACGTGTGTGTGGGTTAGTTTAAACAATAAGGAGAAGGAAAAACATAATACGGTAAACATTGAAAATCCCCATAAAGCTGCTAACAAGGCTGTAGACGCTTAACCTTGTTACTTAATGTAAATCATAACAAAATGAGTGAACAAGTCACATTTGGATGGCATTACGAGCTGGTCGATTCAGCACCAACGTGCAATTTTGCAACAATTGCAACACTTTTTTTAAAGGTTTGAACAGATTCCTACTGACCCAGAGCAGCTTCTGTTTATATATTTTATTGAGTTTCCCTTTAGCGAAATGCTGAATGACTGAATTCCAGTTCTCTCTGGTTTATATTTCTAGGGTCTTTTATTGTGAAAGGTGAGAATAAGAAGGAGTGGATCTGGCCTGCGCTGCCTTTGTTGAGGTTGAAAGGAGTTATAAAGTTTGCCGCCTCGGTTCGGACGACGGAGCCTCCGTTGTGTACGTTCTGAATATGTCGCTCTCACGCAGCGTGATTGGTTGAGGCTTTTAATTGTCGTGCGAAAGCTCAGAAAAATGGACCTCATTCTGGACAAAATGATGGGACGAGTACAGCTGAGGCTGCGGGTTTTTGGTCATAGAACAAAATATTGGACACGTTAAAATGTTTGACCTGTCCCATAAAAAAGTGAGAGGATTAATTAAGTTATTACAAAACATATGTACAAATACGACACATATATGGCATTAATGGCTCAAGGTTTTGTGACAGCAGATTCTGGACGAAGACAAAGAATGAAAAACACGATTATTGTTTTCAGTGAAGAAAAAGAGTAAACTATACGCTTGAGGGAACAACGCTCTTATTGTGATGGGCTTAATGTGAAATGTGGTCTTAATTTGGGGGAACATTTGGCTCCCAGTCATCTCCGTCATGCTCTCATTTGTTTCGAATATTTTTGAGTAATTACTGATGTTTGATAGCCCAACTTCCATCTCTTTCAACTCAAACAGCCAGCGTCTCTCTGTCAGACAATCAAATCAACCAAATCTTGGCTTACTGTCAGAGTTTTTTGGGAGTGAAAAGTGAGCTTCGGGGAAGTTGGAGGAGGGACGAGGGGGGCAGAGCGGACTGAGTCACCCGTCCTGACCAGCGAGCGCCTGACCGACGCGCTGATGTCCTGAGGCGCGTTTACGGTAAAACAGCCGAGAGGGGGACGCCGCTATGGTTTCCGGAAGAAAAAAAAAAAAGCGTTCAGTGGCGTCACCCTGGAACGCAGCTGGGAGGAGATGGAGAGTGTGTACGTGTGTTTGTTTGTGTGGGTGTTGAAGGGTTTGTTTAGTTTGTGGTTTCGTTATGATGAGAAACTAATCGCAACATTTTAGGGGAAACTGACGTTGGATGTCCCCAGAGACAAATGACAAATCAGTAAACTGAGACATGAAAGAAGATAAATGTTCAATGTGGCTCTGTATTGAGTGTGTGTGTGTGTGTGTGTGTGTGTTTGCGTGGGTCTGTATTGAGTGCGTGTGTGTGTGTGTCTGTATTGAGCGTGTGTGTGTGTGTGTGTGTGTTTTTATTTGGAACTGCAGAGTATGTGAATGTGTGTTTCCTGGTGTCTGTGAGTGTGTTTATCATCAAGTTTCTCAAAATGTGCGTGTGTTCGTTTGTGCGAGTGAGAATGTGTGTGTGGGCGTGTGTGTGTGTGTGTCTTCTCTGAAACGATACCAGCAGTGCTGTTGCTGTTTGATGTCGACTGTCTCGTCTGCAGCCTCGCAGTCTGACGCTGCGTCCTGATCACAGAAGTTCAAAAGTCAGAAGTTTCAGTCCGGTTGGCGGGGTCACCAATATTATCATAGGGTTCATCCTCACGGGACCTTGAATGTGCACAACGGGAAACCTTTCTTGGACCAAAGTGTTGGACGGACCACCATCATCATTAAGTAGAAGTCACTCAGAAAAGATATCTTTCTGCTGCACATAATTATTCTAATGATGGAAAATCAGCTGCATCAGGATCTGGACTAAAATACAACCACGGAACACAAGCGCGTTACTGTTCTTCATTTAATGCTGGTGTCGGCAACATTGGAGACATAAAGAGTCCTCAGAGTCCCGAGTCACGAACCAGTGTGCCCAACTCTTTGCCGATGACAGTAGCTAGCAGCACTAGTTCCAAAAGTCGCTAAATCTAGCGAGAAAGTCGCCAAGAAGTCAACGCTGACAGCTCGTCCCTCCAGGCCTAACCTCCAAAGCCACGCCCCCAAAATTATAATTACAGACGCAAACAACCGACATGGCTGTTGTTAGTACTCACAGCTGTCAAGCTAGCAGCTTGAGGAAGACTCCGATGATGAGCAATGACTGTTTTCTGTTTTTCTTCAGAGCATTTGATTCATTGTTTGCCGTCGGAGCGTAATGAGACTTTCAACTAATTTATAACTACCAACTACCAATTACCAACCCCAGCTTTAAGTTGCAGTAGTAGTAATTTATTTCCGTCCTTATTAGCAATTTTTCCAAAAGGAATGCACAGAATGAAATCGGAAAGAAGTAAAAACAGTAGAGTTCTTTAAAAAATAAAAACGAAGACTCTTCCAAAAAAGGACAATAAAGATAACTACCTCTGTGAGATAGTAAATGTTTTTCTATCACCGCTTCATTAAAAAATCCTATGAAATATATAGAAAAACAAAACCCCCGCTTCACCCCAACACCCACAGGAAGACGTGATGAATGGTTTAATTAAGGGCCAACATCGTGAGCTACAGTGCAGCAGCTGGAACAGAAAGGTTCGTCTTTCTCCCAAATAACATGAAGAAGAAGAAAAAAAGATACCATCACAACATCAGCAGCACATTAAATGATCACATAAGTGGTCATATTTTTTTTTTTATCTTGCAAGCAACAAACACAAAGTGGCAGGTCATGGGCACACAAACTGTCCAATTCGTTGAAAAGCATCTAGTCCTCATCCTAGCGGCATTAAAGTGGTTCTGGAGAAGTCTATAAAAGTACCAGCAGCTTGTATTGAGCGGATTCTTGCTGCAAACGTCCAAATATGTTAAATAAAGTATTGTAAAGATTAGAGAATGTTCACTGTCATGGGTCATCGTATCCAAAAAAAGACACTCCTCATTATTCGAGCGTTTTCCTACGAAAGACCGGCAACACGTGTCAATTTGTGCTCGTTACATGGATTCGGTCATTTCAAAATAAATGTCTTCACAGTAAAACTCTTTGTTAGGCTTAGGCAACAAAACCACTGGCGGTTTGGGTCAATTAAGAACGGAAGTTATGTGACAAACAAATTAAAATGTGACTCATCGTTCCACACAGGACACAAACAGCGGTGTCCTGGGTGAAACAACGTTTTTTGTTTGACCCATCCGTTCCCCTGACTGCCGTCCTGTGTAGGTTTCTGCTGTCTTTATACCTCCTGGTTCATGATTGCATGGATTACATACGAGTTGATTGCGTGGGATATTTACGAATTACATCCCTTTAATTTGCGTTGGTATAGCTGTGAACGCTGTATGAGAACGGCCTGCGTGGCTACATGTGTAAAAAAAAAAAAAAAAAAGCCAATAGACTCTGAACCCGAACCCGAGCCTCCAATGTTGAAATTAAACGTATTTATCATACATCCATCCACCACCCCGACCTCACGCTGCTCTACATGAACGTTGGCATTGGTCGTAGCAAAACCTATGAAAGATAATGCGGCATAATTCGTAGATATCCCACGAAATCTTTTCATGTGTAATGCACGTATTGATGAACGAGGATGTATAAAGACAGCAAAAGGGGAGTTGCGGTGGATGAGACTAACAAACAGTTAGTGGACCGCTGTTCGTTCCACGTGTGAAGCGAGAAGTTAATGTTGATTTATTTGTCACATAACTTGCTTTAGTAACGGCCCTTCTGTAGTTATTTTACCCCAAACGAAGATCTTATCCAAAACCTAACTAAGTAGTTTTGTTGGCTAAACGTAACCGTTGTTTCCTGTGAAAAAAATAAGTTTATTTTTAAAAGACCTTTATGCGTGTAACAAGACTCGCGTTGATGGCTTTCCTCGGAAAACGTAGTAAAAATGAGGAGTAACTTTTCGTAGGATACAAAACGTTGAACTGGATGCATATTGTTAATCAAAACAAGACGAGAAAGATGCATCAAATGCACTTTCAAACTTTAAAAAAAGTGGTGGAGAGGAGAGAGAGAGAGAGAGAGAGAGAGAGAGAGAGAGAGAGAGAGAAATTGACATCTTTGACTCAATTTGAGTGGGTTGACATGAGCAGAGAGGAGATAAAAAGTCTTTTTATGTGAAAAGATAACATTTTCTAATGGTCAGAAATCAGTCATGAGTCATTTTTATGCTGATTTTCCTCTCATTCTGGAATTTAGTGGAATATAAATGCAGCCGCTGGTAAAATACGTATGAAATCACTTCCAAATGATCGGGTGATTAGCTCTGCGGCGAGGACACCAGCCTTCTCCACCAAATGGACTTCCTTTAACTCTAAATCGTTAGCGTCCCCTTTTTCTTCCAACGTCTCACCGTTCGTGTGACTTTCGTAAGATAACTTTATCAAAACCCTCTGTGGAAATCGGATGGCAGATCTTAAAAAACAACAACCTCGCCTCAGGTCGTGGCGTTTCGGTATACATGCGCCCGGGCCCCGTGGGATATCCCCCCCTTCTCTTCCTCCACCGATGGCGGGTATTGTCCTCCCCCGGTCAGAAAAGTGCTGTGAAACCCCGTCGCGCCGCGAGGCTGAGGTAGTGGAACTCGTTGTGTCAACGGGTGACTTGAGAAGTTTCCCTGATAGTAATAATAAGACAGAGCAAACAGGAAAGCGACACGCAGTTGCGCAAAAGTGAAAGATGCTGAGTCAAAGGGTGGGGGCGCAGCAAGTGATGTTAGCTGGGTGACGACATGCTGCTCTCTCATACGGTGACTTTTTACATTTACGTGGGATTCCTTAATTACACGGTGGTGGAATTTGCTTCATCACTTCCTGTTTGATAAATGTCAATTTGTACGGTTTGCTGCCTGCAGTGACAGAAGAACTACTGTTTTGAATTGACCGAATATGAATTTGTCATAAATCTGTAACACTTCTGACTTTGACTAACTGAATATCAGTGAGAAGTGATACCTGAATACGGAAAACAGTTGTTATATTCTGAGGTGATTACAGTTATTTTAAAACAACAGCATTCAATTTAAAAATTTGCCTTTAAAATGTTCATGCAATTAACATATACAGTATAACATAATAAATATATATTACATATTTATATTTCCGGTCTTCTATTGCTGCTGCTCCTTTATTCGTTTTCAACCCTGGGTAAATAAATATTGAAGTGACTTTTGAATTATCTTCCTTTAAGGAAATAGAAACTATGTTTATCTTATTATTCTTCCCTCTTCCCGTCACATTGATGGATGTGCTACCAACCCCTACAGATTGAGGCCCTTCGTCCTTCAGGAGAACCCGCTGTGCTGCTGCATATCTCACTTGGGAAACAGTTGCTTGCTAGCTTAGCTTGCCAACGTTAGCATCGTTCCCCGACCGGCGTTCGTGTCCCTTGACGCTTTCTTCTGCCTTTATAAGAACATAGCAGCACACTCAGCCTTGGTACATGTCGGGGCTCTACCAGATGAAACTGGGTGCCCCAACAAACTTGTTTTTAAGCCAAACCATGATGTATTTCTGTTGCCTAAACCTCCACGGCTTACCAATGTTAACCGCGTGTTACTACGGTAACCGCACGAACCCTCAACGCCAAGATGCGACGCAAAAAGCGGGTCACTATGAGGACGCCGTTTCTGCTTGAGCGTCAAAATATGACGAGCAGGAATGAGATGACGCTGCACTTCTTCCCATTAGATGCTGCTTTTGTGCGTTGTAGAAAACAGGCGGTTTAGGTCACAGACTGAGCGAGGCGATGGGTAACATGGTTCCCAAAAAATGTCCGTTAAAAGAGACGTGAATGAACTAGTTTAAGCGCCCCATTTCAGTTTGACGTCAATCTAAGGTCTACGTGCTCTTATTTTGAAATAGCAAATCCTTTTCTCATCTCTCTCACTCATTTTAGTGTATATTTTCTATTTTTTCTTTTTTTTTGCACGTTAACTTTAATTTTACCTCTTACTCATTTCATGTTTGACCGCCCCCATGTTTCTGATCTTGGAGTCAAAACTCACAGTTGGGTGTCGGTCGAGATACGATCCCCTCACTACTGAGATTGCACGGTTGACGACTGACGACTTTGGGCTCTAAAACGAGACATGTGGCCTGAGCGTCTCCTGCGTGCAGGATAAAAGACAGACCACAGTTACTGCAGCCCATAGGGCACGGGGAGCCGTGTTCCCATTTCCTGCTCCCGTCTTAAAGCTTGGCGTTGCACGGGAAACGGACATAAAGATTTACGACTCTCCACCTGAAACCAGAGCCTGGTTTACTGCGTAAAAAAAAAAAGGTAAAAGTTGGGGAATCAATGTGTTGGAGGTTCAAAACATGGCTCTGAATCTTTTGCTGGAGATTTATTTCTTTTTTCCTGAGTCTGCATTTCGTGTTTTTTCGTTAACTCACAGGTGCAACAGGAAGCGTTAGGGAGAGGCCGCTCACACGCAGCCAGAATAATTAAGTGAAAACACCTGTGCAGGTTAAGGGCCTCTCTTGTCCTCAATACTTTTCTAAAGCATTTTACAGTTTTACACACTGTAATCATGTGAATCTTTTCAAATATTTACAGATGGCAGCTAAAATATTTGTTGCTCAAGATTTCATTCCATCCCGTCTTGACTGTCGTAACTCTTCAAAAGGAACCCGTGATCTCGTGGTTACGACATGGGAAGTCGTTAGAACACTGTTGCTAGGCAACGGCAACATGGACGCCGCCATCGGGCGTCTAGAAGCCACCGAGGCTAACAACGTAGCAAACTCGTAAGAGGGTAACGCGGAGTAATATTTAATACTACGTGAAAAAGTATCCTAATTGACTTTCCATTGGTATTGTTTTTGTCCTCGGGGTCCAAGTACAATAAAACCAAGAGACTGCATTTCACGACTATTTAACAAAGTTTATCTCCAGTTATTTTTCATTTGACACATTGAACATTTTTTATATTTGGAGTAAAGAAATAATATTTAAAGAGTCATATACAGATGGCCAATAAAGGCTACTGTAGTCGTTGAGTATGTAGCCATTCTGTTAGCCTGTAGCTTAACAGCTGTGAGCTGCTGTTTCACAGGAAACTAAAATCTTATTCCTGGGATTTTATTTATTAATTTCACCAAAATATGTGTTACAGTTTCTCGGCTAAGTTTCTGGAGAAAATGTCCAATGATGGTAAGGTGAATTAAAAAAAATGGATAAAGCTTTTTAAAAAAGAAACCCATTACCCGTAAACAAGTGGTCCGCTCTGTAAAAACTATAAATACCCTTTAAGATGGCAGATGTGCCCTTGAAATAGTAACATTTATATAATAAAGTATTTAATAGTTAAATATATATTAGCTCTACCACTAAATGTACACTTCCACTTCAATTATCTGAGATGACTTTCATACCAACACACATGTAAAAACACACAGAGCCACAGGGTTTAGATTAGAGCAGTGAACATTTATATCATAATTTACACTTTTTTTTTTTCTTTTTTTTTTTTATTACATTTTTGCACATAAATAACTATGTAAACCAGAATGTAAACAGAGACAGTCCTTTAGGGGAATTCTCCTGTGGAGTTAAAGCTCTGATCAGAGAAAGAGACGCTTTGGTCGAACATTAGTTGGAGGGAAAGATGAGGAAACGGAGGAGAGAGCTACAGATTCAGGTTGTTGCTGTGACAACTGCTACAGAGAAATCACATTAAGTAACATTAAGTTGAGTCTTAATGCCATGATGACCGGTTTCAGTGATATTGTACACAGTGTAAATGGTGCAAGCATCGGTACTGAAGTTATGATGTAGGAGGAGGGGAGGGTAGGGGTGGGGCGGGGCCAGTGCATAAAAAAGAAGGCCGAGGTGCTTTGGTGTATGCCAGTTCAACAAGATGGCGGGGTTGAAGAAGGGGCCATTGCTTCTCAACCGAAAATATTAACAAACAAGAACAACAATAAAACATCTGCACAACAAAAAAAAAAAAAAAAACGTGAGACCACAGCGAAAGAGTGAACACTTCATCATATACACACGCCCAGTACACCTTCCCTTCTTCAGCATTTTGATTCCTCAAGTCCGTCTTGACCTCGTTTTCATTTTCCTTTCTTGTGTGTTTTTTTTTTTTTTTTTTTTTTTTGGTGTGAAAATTTAAGCCACGTGAACTTTGGTTACTAGCGTCAAGCGTGAATCCCTAAATCGGGCGTTTGACAGTGTTGTAGAAAAATAAAGACAAAAGGAGTGACGAGGAGGAGAGAGGAGGAGAGGGGGTGGGGGGGCTAGCCAGCCTCCCGAGTCCAGTATGTGCTACATGTTTGAGCGGGCGGTGCCGCTCCCTTTGGACCGCATGAAGAGCTGCACTCCAGTTCAGTTTTGGTTTCTTCTTCTTCTTCAAGTAGGAAAACGCAAATAAATAGAAAGCTCCCACCTTTAGCTGTCCCTTTAAACACACACACACACACACACACACACACACACACACAAACGCACACACACATACAAACACACACACTCATCTCGTCACATGCACACTGAGGTAACCGTTGTGAAAAATATACAAAAAAATAAAATAAATGCCCTTTTTTGTTTCAAATTAAATTAAGTTCAGGCATCAGAAAAGGACACAGACGTACTTTGGGGAAGTTATCGAGCACACGGTTGAAATAAAGCTCTTCTTGCTAAATTAACAAATTGATGTGCCGGACTTTGGCAAGTTTTTCAACCCTTTTTCAACCCTTTTTTTTTTTTTTTTTTTTTTTTTAAACCTGCTATGTTGGTTTCTAAATTTAAATAGAAAAAAAACCCTGAAGAGTGGCATACGGAGAGTGACTATCTATAGAGAAATGGCCACAGAGAAAAAACTAAATAACGTCAACAGAAAAATAGTCTCTTGCATTGATTTCACCCCGTCAGTGTAACCATCCCTTCCACTTATTGCTTTTGAAGACAACAAATAAAAAGTGTAATAAATTAAGGAGGTTATATAACAACTAATTGATCAAAAAAATTAAACAAAAGACATTTGAAAATAGAGACCAAATAATACAGCAACAATAATGATAATAGCATTATATTAATTACATCAAAGGTAAATCCTGGGTAGATGATTGTCTCTAAGTATAATAAACCGCTAAGTAGTCATGGGACAGTGTCTCTTGAGCCCTGAGTACGCGAGTCCCTGATAGGTCAAAAAAACCTGGTGTGATCAATGACGTCACTCCTGATGACAACCAGGTAGAGAATTACTTATTTACAGCTGTTGCTCCTGGCAACTCAGTCCGCTGGTGAGTCGTGTAAGTCTTGACTCTTTGTCCCTTGGGTTCAAAGGTCACTCATGCGTGCTCCTCTGACTCCTGCTTCACGGTGACGTTGGCGGGAAGCGACAGCACGGAGCCGCCGTGCCGCAGCTTGATGACCGACGTCTCGTTCGGGGACTCGTACGCGCCGTAACCCACGGACAGGAGGTCGGTGGCGCCGCCCTTGTGGTGGGGGTGGAAGTGGGAGGACTTGAGGTCCGGCTCCCTCCACAGCAACCCCAGGACCTGCTTCTCCAACATGGCCTCCACCTCCACCCCTCCCTGCAGCTGCTCCAGCTGCTCGGCGTGCTCGCTGACGTCGAAGCGCTCGATCTCCTCGTTGGCGCGCTGCATCTCCTCCGAGGCGGCCGGGGGGCCGGAGACCGCCGGGCAGTAGCCCTTCAGGTGGAGCCGCAGGCTGCACAGGTGGATGTAGTGGCGGTGGCAGTGGGGGCATTTGTGCGGGCGCTCGCGGGAGTGCAGGCGCTTGTGCAGCTTGAGGTGGACGAACTGGGTGAACTTGGCCGGGCAGAGCTTGCAGTGGTAGGGCTTCTCCCCCGAGTGGAGGCGCAGGTGAGTCTTCAGGTTGCTGGTGCTGCTGAAGCGCTTGTGACACACCTGGAGGTGACACAGAGATATTGTCAGCAGCTTGTCGAAAAAAAACCCCACCGACTTAAATGTCGCTTATCAACTCTTATCTGTTTTCTTCTCACCTGGCACTCGTGTGGCTTCTCCCCGGTGTGGACCAGGAAGTGTTTCTGCAGGTGAGCCAGCTGGGTGAAGCCTTTGTTACAGGTCTGACATTTGAAGGGTCTCTCCCCGCTGTGGACTCGCAGATGAACCTGCACGACAGAGAAGAAAAGATCCGCTCAGGCATGTTCAGATATTGTAAACATCGAAGAAACCAACAAAACTAAAAGTGGCGGAGAAATATTATAGAGCTAATTAGTTTGTTTTGACTGTGTCATGTCTTTTTTTTTTGTGGCACTCCTCGCTGTAAAACCTGCTCTGTGGACTAATAATTCAACTGCCATCATTATGATTCATAATAAGGCCGTAAATTAGGAAGTGAATCACATCTTATTATTGGAAGCCAAAAAGCTCAGATCCTCACCTTCAGGTTGGACAGCTGGCCGAAGGTCTTGCTGCACACGTTGCACTCGTACTTGATTTTGCCGTTCTGTTTCTTCAGCGGGTACGGCAGCGCCTTGTAGCCCGCCGAGCCCGGGCCGCGCTTCACCTTGCTCAGGTTGATGGCCTCCTCGTCGGAGCAATGCTCGCTGACGTTGCCCAGCAGGGCTGAGGTAGGCTTGGTGGGCATCCGCTCGCTGGGGGGTGCCGTGCCCGCTGGAGGGGAGCAGCTGGAGGGGACGTGGGCGGGTCTGTGTGGGTGCGGGTGCCCCAGGTAAGGGTGGTGAGGCGCTGCTTTGTCCTTCAGAGAGGTGGCCGCCTTGAAGGCACTGGTGGGCCGTGGGAGGAGGAAATCTCTGTGGGCAGAGATGGAGGCGGGGTGGACGTGGTCAGGTATCAGGAAGCGCCTCCCGGCTGTGTCGGAGGGCAGGAGGGGCACGTGGGGGGGCAGGAGGCTGCTGTACATCCTGGGAAAGATTCCTCCTACGGTGGGGACGCCACCACCCGGGAGAGGGTAGTGATGGGGAAGGAGGTAGCGTGAGTAAGGGGCACCTGGAGGGTAGAAGGCCGTGGAGAGGGGGGTAAAAGGCGGGGAGTAACCGGGGTAAGAACCCAGTCTAGCGGGGTAGAAAGAAGCCGGACCCGAGGGGCTCCCCTGGGGGCTGCTGTCTGGGCTGCTCCTCGCCGACGGGCTGGGTGTGGCTGAGGACTGGTTGCCAGGGGAACGGGTTGCGGGGTAACCGAGCTGTCCAGGTTTGTGGCCAAGGAAGTCTTCGGGGACGTGAGGGTGTGGCCTGAGAGCCGGGTAGAGGGCGCGGGGGTACAGGGGCCGCTCGGGGCTGTCGGCGCAGCGCGGGCGGGTGGGGAGCGGCCGGCTGGGCTCCCTCCTTACGGACGAGGAGGAGGAGGAGGAGGAGGTGCCGCGGAGAATGGAGAGGACGCTGTGCTCCCTCTTGGGCGGCGTGGGGGTCACCGCGACAGGGGACGGGCTGGAGGCCCCCACCAAACACGCCTCGCTGCTCACCTGCTGCTGCTTGACCTCCAGCAGAGACTGCTCTGCAGGGACAGAGAGAGAGAGAGAGAAGGGGGTCAGAGGGAGTTCACCAGATCAAGGTAAAGTCCTCCTGGTTCCCTTTGGGGGGGCAATTAATATATGCCTCCAACTTTTTTACCATTTAAAGTAATAGCCATGACTTCTGTTCAACCAAACAAACATTCAAATTCCTTCAAAACTCAGCCGAGAGAAACCCTCTGCATGTCACTAAAGTTTTCTTCAGCAAAGATGTGTGTCACAGGGTTAAGGAGCACCATAAGTAACTCAGTGGGCCAATTAAGGTGACAGATTTGACGAACGAGCGCGAGGGACGAGGGCGGGGGCAAAAGACAGGAAGTGAGGCGTGACAGTTGCCTTTAGGCGTTGTGTGTGTGTGTGTGTGTGTGTGTGTGCCTATAAAATCAAGATAAAATCAAAGATGGTGGCAGACAGACAGAGCTGATGGAAGGTTTCCTGCTGAAGATATCCTTGCTTGGCCTCCACACACACACACACACACACACACACACACACACACACACACACACACACACACACACACACACACACACACACACACACACACACACCATGTGACAAGTTACACAGAGGCGCCTGCAGACAAAGTCCTCTGTCTGATTTGTTGACTCTTCCACTTTTGACACACACACACACACACACACACACACACTTCTGATCAAGCTCCTACTCTCCTGATTTTCTCTCTTCATGCGCTATTGTTTCCGGGTCAGAGGTTAGATTAGAGAGCTTCCTCTTCAGTCACTCACACCTACTGTCTCCTCCGCATGATGAAAGAGTGGATTAGGAGGCGAGCTCACACACACACACACACACACACACACACACACACACACACACACACACACACACACACACACACACACACACACACACACACACACACACTCTCTCTCTAAAAGCCCTGGCTAGTCAGCTAGCAGCACATCTCGGCTGTTAAATGGCCCCTTAAAACGCCGCCGTCTATTATCTGTAAGCTCATTTACTGCCCAGTCAACTTTTTTTACCACGAGGTCACCCAGAGGGGAGTGTGTGTGAGTGTAAGTGTGTGAGTGTAAGTGTGTGTGAGTGTTTGTGTGTGAGAGAGATGGAGCTTGTCAAAGTTAATCCTGACTGCCAGCACTGATGAAATTTGTTTGACTCCCCCACTGATTCGCCTCCTCACTCAGTCAGTGACCCTTGCATCAGTAGTATAGCGGCAGAGTGTAAACATTGAGGTTATCAGTTAGCCAGCCTTCCTCCTCCTCCTCCTCCTCCTTCTCCTTCTCCCTCCTTCCCTTTTTCTAGAAAACAAACAGGGCGGCCATCTTGGAGATATCAATCTGTCAACACGGCCCTTCTGCCAGGAAGTTCAAGTAGTCAACAGAGGGGGTGGGAGGCGCGACTCTACCTCCAGTACGCCCTCCTCCACCTTCTCTCTGGTCTTTTCAAGTAGCAGATATATCAAGGCAAATGGCCGACACACACACACACGCACACGCACACGCACACGCACACACACATTATTTGCTTACTTGTGTTTGAGATGAAAAGAGTGGGTGTGGATGCGTTGGCATGTCACGCTTATGACTGTGTGTGTGTGTGTGTGTGTGTGTGTGTAAGAAGAGCGAGTGTTTTTGCCGGCAGAGCAGAGCTTCTTTGAACACAACACACACACAAACACTTAAAAAATGCTAACAAAAAAAAAAGAGTGAGGGAAGAAGAGAGAGGAGAAAGTGAGGGAGTGAGACACCTTCAGTCATTTTTCTCTCTCTCTCTCTCTCTCTCTCTCTCTCTCTCTCTCTCTCTCTCTCTCTCTCTCTCTCTCTCTCTCTCTCTCTCTCTCTCTCTCTCTCTCTCTCTCTCTCTCTCTCTCTCTCTCACACACGCACACACGCACACACACAGAGAGAGAGAGACAGTTGTCTGGTTTTGCTATGACTGCACTGGAAAGAGCAGAAACCAGAGAGAAAAACATGCAGTAGACATGTTGTCGAGCTCCTCGGGGAATAAAATACAGGATGTTGCTGAGTTCATTTATAATTAAAAAAAGGCCAGAACGAAATAAGGAGACGCGTCCATGACGACACCAAAATATGCTGAAAACGAACAAAAGGCTACAACTTAAATCAACTTATATAACCGGCAGCGTGATGACTAGGATTCGTATTAGTAGCTTCCTCTCCTTTTACCTTTCGCCCCTGAAGTCGAGTTTTGGTTTACTTAGTCAGAAAAAATTGTGTTTCTTCTTCTTCTTGGTTTCACTCAGCCGATGAGATTATTTTTGACTCTGTTTTGTAGAGCAAAAAAAAAAAAAGTACTCATTTTAGCAACGCACGCTCAGAAGACCCAAAAAAAAAAAAAAATAAAAAATAAAAAAAAGCAAAACCTTAAAGCTCTGCAGAACTGCAGCAAAGTGCAGGTACGTGTTTCAGGTAAACATCAGTATTCAAGTCACCGGCAGGTCAACAGAAGCCCGTGGGGCAAAATGACAGAGGCAGCTAATTAAAGACAACACATATACTGTATACACACTCAGGCGGCTTTGGGTGGGTGGGTGAGTCGGGGGGGATGGGGGGGGGAGGGGGGGCGAGGATACCTCCTGCCTCTCTGCCCCCCAGGTCATGCGCATTTTTCCCCTGGGCAGTGGAGTCGCCCAGGCTGGGTCTGCTGGTCCCTCTACCACCGTAACACTGCCATTAGCCCGCAGTCACACCTGGAAACCCCTGAGCTCCCACTCTCTCTCTTTGTTTCCCTCTCGAGCTCGCTCTCTCTTTGATCTGCTCGACTAAAGCGCAGTTAGTCTGCTGCGTCATGACAGAGTGAATTTAAAGGTTTTGGGTATCAGAAAGTTAGAAGAAGGAGGGGGAGGAAGAGAAGGAGGAGGAGGAGGAGGAGGAGGAGGAGGGGGGGGAGGGTGGTTAACTTCGGATATCGTAACAGAAACAGAAGAATAGTTCTATATGAAGACGGAGAAATCTGACGCTTACTTTTAAATGTTTTTTTTTACTCATAAAAAAAGTTCACGGAAGACACACACACACACACACACACACATAGACTCTGCTCCTTTTATTGAGGTTGTGTTGTGAGTGTGAGCTTTCATGTTAAAAGCGGGTGTTTAAGTGTGTAAGACTGTGGCATTAGGGGCCATATCCCCCCTGTCTGTGTAATTACACTGTCACTGACACACACACACACACACACACACACACACACACGCACACACACACACACGCACACACACACACACACACACACACACGCACACACACACACACACACACGCACACACAAATACAACGATGGCACTGACAGAGATGAAAGGTTGTTGGTCTTGTACTCGTATGTGTGTGTGTGTGTCTGCGTGTGTGTGTGTGTGTGTGTGTGTGTGTGTGTGTGAGATAATGACAGGCTAATGTTCAGAGAGGAAGGAGACACAGCTACACTCACAAACACCGTGAGGCTTTAAGAGCGGCGACAGGACAAACTCAACACACACACACACACACACACGCGCACACACACACAGATTTATTTTATAACAGCATCTCAGAATCTCAGCCTGTTCTTTCACGATAAAAGTCTGCCTGTTGCTAAAAAATAAAAGATGACTAAAAACCCAGAACTTGTGGACTTACGGAGTTTCCGCATCATCAGCTCTCCGGATGGCGGGTTGTAGAGACGTCGGGCGAAGTCATGGCAGTACCAGACGAGCAGCTCGGCGCCGGCGGGGACGGGCTTCACCGTGTAGAAGTAGATCTCCATGCCGTTCTGGCACGCCGCGAGGTTCTGCTCGGCCGCCGAGTGGGCCGGGTTCACGTAGCGCATCCAGTTGGAGCGAGTCTCATCCAGACCGTCGACGAAGTGGTGGAACTCCCGGTCCTCGTAGATCTGGAGGAAGGAGAAATACATATACACGTTTACATTTTGGTGATTTATTTTTGATTGAATGTCACAATTTATTGTGGTTCATTTTTTATTTTTTTTACTCTCAATTCGGTTGATTTTTATTAAAGTTGTTCTACTGTTTCTGATTATTCTGATGGTGAAAAAGTTTTAGCCGATACAAGAATATTTTTTTTTTTATCAGTTATTTGTAAATCATTTGCTCCGCTCTCTTCGTTCACTTCCAGACTCTCAACTTACTAATTACCAAGTAACGAAAACTAAAGAACAGAGAACTTAACTTAAAATAACTCTGTGACTAAATGCGAGTACAAATATGTAAATAAGCAGCAAGAATTCACAAAATAAATGTGTAAATAAATAAAGAAGTAATTTAATATTAATATTAAGAAAATGGCAGAAAACAAAAAAGTTGACTAAATAACTACAGCAAATAACAAAAACTAGTAAATAAAAAGCATTTGGTAACAAACTGTCCAAACATCTTATTGATTATTCATCCCCGTCTCCCTTTCCTTCCTCACCATGCTCCTCTCTTCATCTTCATCTCCCTCAGACGAAAACAGACAGACTCGCGGAGGAGGAGATCCTCTTTTATATTGAAAAGGGAAAGGAAGGACCAACTCATCCTCTACCTCTCCTCCCCCTTTCTCTCTTTCACTCCCCCTCTCTCTCTCGTTTTCTCTCGGCTCAGTTGGTGTCTGAGAAAGTGCGATATGAGCATGAATGGAACAGCTTTCAGATTTAGTGTCTGGTTGTGGTTTGGAGCATAGTGACTCTTTCTTTTCAGGCCACATACACACACACACACACACACACACACACACACACACACATACACACACACAGTGTGTGTAGGCGGTGGTCAGGTAGGTGGTTTGTGAGCGTGTGTACTCTCATTCAATTACCGGTAGTGATAGAGTGTATTCTGTCGAGCGGTGGGTGTGTGTGTGTGTGTGTGTGTGTGTGTGTGTGTGTGTGTGTGTGGACTTACAGGAACCACAATGTGACATGTTATTTGTGTGAAGGTGACATCACATCCGCGTTTCTCTGTCTCATGAACACATACACAGAAAAACAGCGAGCCCAGTTTCCTGTTCCACCGACTGACTTTAGACACGTGTGACGTCACAGGAAGGGGTCCCTCCGGCTTCAGAGGAAGTGTGCGTGTGTGTGTGTGTGTGTGTGTGTGTGTGTGTGTGTGTGTGTGTGTGTGAACTCACCCTCCAGAAGTATTTGCGATTGGCGTCTTTGGGCACGCTGTCGGCCGTGTAGATCTCGCCCACCAGGGGACCGAAGCGAGTTCCTTTGGGGATGTACTCGCTGCTGCACACGCCGACCACCTGCCCGCCAAGACACGCACACACACACAGAAGGGTTACACAAAAGATAGAAGAGGTCTTTGAAGTGTGTGTGTGTGTGTGTGTGTGTGTGTGTGTGTGTGTGTGTGTGTGTGTGTGTGTTTATGAAGCCTGAAGACGGCATGTAAAAAAATCAACTCGCTTTTAATATCTTAAAAAAGGGCAGATTGTAACTTGTTGAGATGCAAGGATGTTTTTTTGCGTGTTATGCAAGGATTTGTTTTGGACCACGAGACTTGCCGTAGTTACGGAGTGTGTGCGTGTGTGTGTTTTCACACCGTTGTGCACATCCATCAGTGATATGTGTCATTAAGTCTAATTAAGTCTTATTGTATGCACAAACACAGATCACACACGACTGTCAACACAGGGAGATGATTAATGAACCTCACACTTCGGTTCATTTGGAGTGTGTGTGTGTGTGTGTGTGTGTGTGTGTGTGTGTGTGTGTGTGTGTGTGGTTGCAGAAAAAACTGAAAAATCTCTCGTTTCAAGTCTCTCTTTCTCTCGACACACCTCCACTCGTCACCACATCAAAACAAAACTGTTGCCACTTCAGAAACATCCAGACAAAAACTTTTGTTTCTTGTCTGATTCAATCAAAGAACAAACAAAGAAATGGGAGGAGGAGGAGGAGGAAGAAGAGAAAAGAGAGGGATTATGTGGCGACTAGACATCGGGTTCAAACACACACACACACACACACACACACACACAGACACACAGACACACATCTTCATGCATAACCCACGCAAACAGACGTCTTTCCCAAAGAATGGGAAATCCCCTCTTTCCCTGTTTTTTTTCTAACTTATTAACAGACTTTTTAAATGCTCTCTCTCTCTCTCTCTCTCTCTCTTTGACCCAAAATACACAATCTTCTTTTATCAGAGCGGTAAACTCTCGTCCTCCAGATAAATATTAGCTGATCAGCGTATCAGCTTCTCTCTCTTCTTGCCTCAGTTTCCTGTTGATAAGCCCCTGACGAGAAAATCTATGTGATCAAACTCCGAAAGTGTCAGAAAGGCCCAAAGTCACGACTCTCTGACCTGCAGTCATGCACTCTTTTTTTTCTGCCTTGAAAAACACAGCAAAGACCTTAAAATCTGTGTAATGGACAACAAATGACAAATTCACGCTCTCAATTATTTATTTGTCTTCTGAATTGAGCTCTATAAAAATTTGTGTTCTGATATTGTTATTTAAAGGGTCCCTTATTGTAGAAAGTAAGATATCTATGTCTTTTTTTTATGTTATAAAGCAAGTGTGAAAGTTTTAAAACTGTGCCTTTAACCGAGGGGCTCTTAAAGGGACAGGTGCCTAAAACGGAGCGTTTCAGACAGACGGTGAAAACGGGTTTATTCAGACAGATACTACGTGAGAAATAAAGAGTTTCTTGAGAATTAAAGTATGTTAACATGTTTAAGTAGAAACCCCAAATACAACTACGAACCTGAAAATGATCATGATGTGTCTCCTTTAATAATTAGCTCTGATGGAAAAGCTTCAGATGCTTAACATTCTGTTTTTTCACATCACCAGAGTCGTTTTGGTTCTGTGCAATACCTCACTGTTATCTAACCTCGGCTTCAACCTTTGACGCTTTGACATTCTGACTTTTTCACCTCCAGCTCGGTCAATAACTAAAACTTTATCCGGCCAGGTTTGTGAACAAAAGTCACAAGGTTCGCTATTTGGTTAGTTGAGAAAGATTTACAGAGGAAAAGCGTCTCGTGAATCGGATTTCTCTTCACCTGCAGTTATTGACTATCGCCGTTACCAGCTGATGTGTCTGGCTTCCAAAAGTTGGTTTCTAGATAAACCTGAATTCAATTAATTAAAGAAGAAGAACCGGAGGGGTCAAAGTTCACATTATAACCTCAATAAATGTCACTTACAGGCTTAAAAAGAAAATCTGCAAACAGAAGCGGTTTGATGTGTTGTGTTTGTTGAGATGTTGAACTGCGCTCCCTGCCAGCAGGCACAGGTACTGCAGCTACTTCAATGACATGACGTCTGAGATTTGATACACACACACACACACACACACACACACTTGCATGTATGGATACGAGCCGATGAAGTCGCAGCGTACACACAGCTATATTTAAAGTGTGTGAGTGTGTGTGTAAACTCTTGCTTCAGGCGTTTCACACGTCTACTCACACACGCCCACTCACACACACACACACACCCACTCACACACACACAGACACACACACACAAACACACAGATTTGTCTCTGTAATGTGTACGTGGAGTTTTATGGCGAGACACGACCCCCTCTCCATTACATGACCGGGATCTGACTCACGAGCTCTGCGCAGATGGCTTTCTCTGCCCGAGTGTGTGACTGCAGAGAGAGTTTGTCTGGTTGTGTGTGTGTGTGTGTGTGTGTGTGTGTGTGTGTGTGTGTGTGTGTGTGTGTGTGTGTGTGTATATGTGTGTGTGTATATGTGTGTGTGTATATGTGTGTGTGTATATGTGTGTGTGTGTGTGTGTATATGTGTGTGTGTATATGTGTGTGTGTGTGTGTGTGTGTGTGTGTGTGTGCGTTTCTGATTCTGACCTCCTTGCTGTCAGCCGGGTGTTTGAAGGCCAGGTTCCGGGGCAGCGACGCCTCGGCCCTGGTTGTCGTCACGGCGACGTCGCCATCTGGCCCCGCCTCCCACGCCGTGTCTTTGACCATGTACGTGCACTTCTCCTCGAACTCCACCTCCGTCCAGCGGGTCATGTCCGCCTCCTCCAGCTCCTCCACCGCCGTCGTCTCCGCTCCGTCCGAGCCGGAGCTGGTGGTGGCGGTGGAGGCCATCTTGGCTCCGTGGTGCGCGTCGTCCTGCTCCATGGCGTGCGCCCCCTCACTGGTCAACATGGCCGAGCTATGAGAGGTCGCCTGGTTGGAAGAAATGAGGACGAGAGAGAGAAAAAAAAAAGAGATATTTAATATTTTTTATCTCCTTTATTTAAGCATTTTCACCAATTAAACGTGCAAAGAGACTGATGAAATTGAGAAGGAAAGAAAGACAAATACAAGGATGGAGGAAAGGAAAGGAGGGAGAGCTGAGGGAAGAAGGAAAATAACAACTGGAGAAGAGAAGGAGAGAGAGAAGGAAGGAGGGAGAAGAAACTACGAGAGGCCAAGAAAGTAAAAACAAAGGTAACGAGAAAGTTAAGTGGAAAAAAAAGACAACTGAGGTAAGAAAATTAAAGTTAATGTGTGAGGAAAAAGATAGGAAAGAAAAAGAGGAAAGAAAGAAAAGGAAAAAGACAAAAGGTGATAAACGAGAGGAGAGAAAGAAGAGAGGAAGAGGTCTGATTATTATGTGGGGTGACTCAGTGAGTAGGGGGGGTCTGACTAATGCTGCCGTCTCTCTCTCTCACACACACACACACACACACACACACACACACACACACACACACACACACACACACACACACGGGAAGCAGTTTGTCCCGTCAACTATTTACAGAAAAACTAATTTGGGAAACAATTAGGGAATAAAAACCTGCATTCATTCACAACGAGTAATAATCACTTCAACAAAATGATGACGATATTAATATAATTTGGCCCCCCCAGAAATATCAAATTATTATTACTGTAGTAACGATTCAATAACAATTTCTTTGAATATAAGTGACTTCTCATTCGTCTTTTCTTGTTTTCGGTCGATAAAAACCACAGAGTGAAATTGAAGATGAGTCAGGCCGAGATGGGAGACTTTGATCTGATGGAGGGACTCGACTCGTGTCTCATGCCAAGTGTTCTGTGTGCATCAACAATTCAGAGACTTCTCAACGAATGGCTTTTAAAATACTAGAACGAAACCAATCCCGATGCTTTCACACGTCAACGATGAATATTTTCCTTCAAATCCACAATAAAACCAGCTCGTAGACTTGATGTTAGATAATCGTTCAGATCTCTCTCTCTCTCTCTCTCTCTCTCTCTCTCTCTCTCTCTCTCTCTCTCTCTCTCTCTCTCTCTCTCTCTCTCTCTCTCTCTCTCTCTCTCTCTCTCTCTCTCTCTCTCTCTCTCTCTCTCTCTCTCTCTCCTAAAGCAAATCAACTGTTTACGACTTTTACATTTTTTTTTTATCAGTTATCAGTTTCTATGTGTGAGAGAAGATTATGAACCTAAACCCCCCTCCTCCTCCTCCTCCTCCTCTTCTTCTTCCTCTTCCCGTCTCTTCCTGAGGTTGAAGACAGAGGAAGGAAACGCTGTCTGTGTCTGAATGAAGCTAAAATTGGAAGCAGAGTGGCACTGCAGCGGAACCGGCAAATCATCCCGACTCCCAGCGTGTGTGTGTGTGTGTGTGTGTGTGTGTGTGTGTGTGTGTGTGTGTGTGTGTGTGTTGGTAATGGACAAGGGAGGGGGGGGGGCAATGAGGAAGGGAGCGCCAAAACTTTTCCATTTGGGGGGCCACAGCAGCGCAAACAAAACTTCAAACGCGATCCCACCCAAGACACACACACACACGCACACACACACGCACACACACACACACACACACACACAGATATCCACTCAGGGAAAAACATGCTGCTCATCCCACGCAGGCGAGCGGAAAAGCAGCAGATCAACAGAGACCACACTGTGAATTCTTCTGCAGCCGCAAGAAAGAAAATTATTTCACATCCAACTGGCTCCAGTCACACAGCTACCCCCCCCCCCTCTGACCCCCCCTCCCAAAAAAAAAAAAACAGCAGCAAGAAATGACACAAAGAGATGAACTCACATCGCCTCTGGTTACTGACGACTTTTGCTTAGTTACTGAGTGATTTTGAAAAATAAAAAAAGATCTCAGTATTTTTAGGAAACACACTTAATTTAAAGAGTCATCATCTTCCTCATCTCTTCATATTTACAGTGATTTTGATGGGTTTTTTTGTTTTTGGAGGTCTTGCAAAGCACGAAGCTGACTTTCTTGTTTGTAAACTTGCAGGTAAATGCTCTTAAAATCTGAATCTTTAAGAAGGAAAAAAAAGCTGCTTCTTCGCTTCAAACATCCTTTACTTCAACAGGAAAACTCCTCAAATTGGAGCAAATCATTCAAATGAATTCCCAATTATTTGAATTGTAAAAACATGACATTTCCAGCAATAAAGTGTCATTTTTCCCAGTTTAACGGCTGCATCCGCGCCCCCCCCACGCCCCCAAATCCAACAGTTTCTGCTCCATTTGCCATTTAAATGAAGTGCAATGAAAACCCTGATGGGAAAATGGAAATGTTTCTCAATATTTCAGCTCTCAGCTGAACTCTTTGCATAACAGCTGCAACATCGAAAACTAATAGTGAAACCAAAAAAACAGAGAAACAATTCACCTCTCGCGTATTTTCGACCAACTGAAAGACACAAAAAGCTGAGCATGCACATCATTCAGAGGAATTTCAAAGGAAGGAGCAATTTTAAGAGTCAAGATGAAACTCTGTGAGCTGTTTGAGCAACTATCAGGGGGGAGAAAAAACAGCAATGAGAAGTAGCACTCATTTAAATCCAAGGTCGATGTCAAATAGAGGACCAAAAAAAAAGAAGCAACTAATGTCCATCTGAGTCCAGCTGTCTTTATTAAAAGCCAAATGTAAACTCCTTAAAGTGTGCAACCAGAACTACAATCCCAAACTGAGGTGCAGAACAAACAGCTTTCAACTTTCTCTCAAAGGAAAACACCTCCAAGCAGCAGTTAAACCATCTGAACAAAATCCAAATAAAGAGCAAAACAAATAAATTAAAAATAAAGGCACCAGCAGCATTAAAATAAAATAAAACTTTCTGATCAAGTCAGAAATAAAAAAAACTACAAACAAGCACCAAAAGAAAGACAAAAATCTGATTTAAAACCACCTTAAAAAGTTGGTTCAAGAAGCCACAATTTAAATGCTACTCACTGGTTTTCTGTTCTCATAATCCAGAAACTTAGAAATAAAAAAACAAATACAAAAGGAGCTCAAATCTATTTCGTTTTAAATAATAATAAAAAAAAAGTCCCTCAGGAGTTTCTTCTTCTTTGTTTTTCTCGTTTTTTTGGGGGGGGGGTATAAATATTAAAAAAAAGAAGAAAGTCAGAGGGTGTCACGAGCTGCTCCGTACTCACCGTGTAACTTTGGTCCCATCCACACATAGGGACGACCGGTCAGCTCCTCTGTGTGTGTGTGTCTGAGAGAGTGTGTGTCGGACAGGTGCAGTCCGTCCCGCTCCGAGCGCTGATACTCCACACCGGTGTGCGCGTGCTTGTGTGTGTGTGTGTGCGTGAGTTAGAGTGTGTGCGTGTGATCCACTCGGTGTCCTGTGTTCAAATGGCTCACAATGCCAGACTTCCATCTGACTAAGCTGGGGAGAGGCCCGCCCCCTCTCTCTCTACAAGCCACGCCCACAACAGTTCCGTAGGGCAACCCTCTCCTCTTGGCTCCGCCCACATTACAACCCCCCCATACCTCTCTCTCTCGCTCTCATATACACGCACACACACGCACAAACACACACACACACTGACAACACAACTTTTTCTGCATCAAAATAAAGTTTTCTTTCAATGATGATGATGCTAGCGTGTGTTTGTGTGTGTGTGAGTGTGTGTGAGTGTGTGTGTGTGTGTGTGTGTGTGTGTGTGTGTGTGTGTACGTGGGAAATGTCTGTTAGCAGCTTCAAAAGGGTAAACAACATGTGTGTGTGTGTGTGTGTTCACAGGATGTCCCTCTCTTCCCCAGGAAAACACACAGACACACACACACACACACACACACACACACACACACACACGCACACACACACACACATACTGCCTCTAGGGGGCAGGACTGGTCTGCCCTTGTTTCCCTAACTTACAACTTCTCTCTCTCTCTCTACTCATTGTCTATGTCTCTCACCCTCTCTCTCTCATTTCGTTCAATCCAACAGGTTTATTGGCATCTGAGATCGAATAAAAAATGTAAATATTACGAGTAAAGATCTACTAAAGTGCAACATTGTAATGAAATATATTAATAAAAATAAGTAGGCAAGTTTAACTTTACCTAACTTAAAAGAATATATATAGTAGGTAAAGATCACTGAAGTTAAAAATAGAAAAATGTAGACATTGCAGTT
>JACSYO010001107.1:327500-342500 GCA_016806645.1 Ophiodon elongatus | reverse complement strand
TCGGGCGCGAGCTGACGAGATCACGCAAGATCCTCTCACACGTGTAGAGACGGGTATCGTTAGGATTTTATCGATACTTTTAATCGATTGAGAAAAAAGGACAATTAATTGAGAAAAGAATCAACGTTGGTTTATTATTCTTGTTTGTAAACAAATGTTTTTTCTTGAGCAGCAACACAAGAAGTTCTAAAATATTTAAGCTCCATTCTCAGCTTATCAATGATCTCAGTGATTATCTCTCATTGATGATCCCCCATCTTGTGATCAGACTCCGTATGACATCACTAACGTTACCTGATGTGTGACATCACTAACGTTACCTGATGTGTGACATCACTAACGTTACCTGATGTGTGACATCACTAACGTTACCTGATGTGTGACATCACTAACGTTACCTGATGTGTGACATCACTAACGTTACCTGATGTGTGACATCACTAACGTTACCCGATCTATGACCTCACTAACGTTACCTGATGTGTGACATCACTAACGTTACCTGATCTGTGACATCACTAACGTTACCTGATGTGTGACATCACTAACGTTACCTGATCTGTGACATCACTAACGTTACCTGATGTATGACATCACTAACGTTACCTGATCTATGACATCACTAACGTTACCTGATGTGTGACATCACTACGTTACCTGTCGTACGTTTATTATACTCGTTGTTATACCACATAACTGTCGATAGCGGTCGCTTGCTGTCTACGTTTCTTCTTCTAACCGCGTTCAAAAACGTCGTCGTTCAACGTCTCCGTGAAACGTTCAATGCCAACATTGTTTTCCTGGCGACTGCGAGCTGCTGTCTGATATTAAAAAGATTGTATGTGGAATAATCCTTCAGTCGCCATGCACAGATATACAAATAACCAAGTGTGTAAACCAGGCGGCAAAGAAGTCCGATTGTATAGAAGTCTATAGAAAATGACTCTACTTCTCTCTTGATTTATTCCCTCAGTAAACATTGTAAACATGAGTTTATGTCTCAATCTCTAGTTTCAAGTGTTCTTCAATACAGCATGATGTTCATTTAGTAAATTATGGTCCATTTAGAGTCAAACAGACCATAAAGCAGGGGATGCTTTAGGGGCGGGGATACAAGGTGATTGACAGGTCGCTACTAGCGACGTATACGGCGTCTCAACGTCTCTCCTCCTCAGTCCAGATACGGTCACTTCCTGTTCATCGGTTGCAAAAAACAACAACATGGCGACGGCCAAATTCCAAGATGGCGACGGCAAAATCTGCGAACTTGAGGCTTCATAACGTCAGTCGACAAACCAACGGTTCCACTACAGTCTGTGGTGAAAACATGGCAGTGAATATTTTGCATCATGCCCCCCTCCCTCCCACTCCCCACGCAGTATAATATAAATATCAAGGCGTTTTGCCATTCACCGCACCAAATCCAAGCCAATTATAGCTGGGGGGTATCTTCAGCCGGCGAGGGGGCAGCGGGTGTATGTAAGGGGAGTTTACTGCTCTGAAGTCACATTGAAATGTGTCTTTTTGTTTCTGCGGTGGCCCAGCATGCATGCCTGCAGGAGACAGAGAGGAGAGACAAAAGAGGGCCCAGAGACCACCTGGGTCTCTGTTAGTTTAACAGAGGGCCTCTATCACACACACACACACACACACACACACATACAAGTGCATGGAAACACACTTTTCTCTTACATAAACTCTCTACTCCGCTCCGCAGTTATAGCCAGCGAGCTCCGCTGAAATCTGCCCACCATGAGGGCTTTTCAAAATAAAAGCGATTAGGTGGAGGAGGTGAGAGTAGGAAAGGGGAGGGGGGATGAGAGGGGGGTGGGGGGGGTGGAGGAAGAGGAGGAGGGAGAGTGAAGGCGAGAGAGGAGAAAGGAAAGGAGAAAAAAAGAGAAAGAGGATGAGCGCATGGGTGGATGGGCTTCAGGGGCTACAGGTGGGATTCACATTCCTTTGGATGGAAACAACAAATCTGGTTTCATACACTGTGGGCATTAATCTGCCTGAACTCCTCTGGTCCATATCACCTTCATGCATTCTGCATTATGCCCCTGCGATAACAGGACACTGCACATGCAGCCTTTTCTCTGGTGTCTCCTGAATAACAGATCTGGATCTTAGTGGGACGACCTGGATCGATAACAGATGTTATTAAATCTTTTAACCAGAGAGGTGACGACGCTCAGTGTCTCTCAGCGTGACACACAGCAACATGTCCTCAGCGATTCTTATGATGAGTTAGGAAAGATTTCACGTGCCAATTTACGGTACACGCATACACGTCTTTTCAAAATAAACTTCCATCTTCACTCCCTTAGTTAGGGTTTAGGAAATACAATGATTTGGTTAGGTTTAGGAAAAAAGGACGGAAGTTACGTGACAAATAAATAAACGTTGACTTTGTGTTTTCAGAACGATTTTTGTTTGACCCGTCCACCTCCCGTCCCACCTGTGCTGTGTGTGTTTGTGCGGTCATGATTACGTGGATTACATAAGAATAGATTTTTTTGGGGGGTTATCGTCAAACTACGGCGCATTTATTTTGGTAGCCATAGCTACGAACGCTGCACGAGAGCAGACCATTAGCGGTGGTTGAACTGAGGTCACGGCTCCCCAGGAGCTCCAGAACAGATTTGGTTCAACTCTCCGGTTTTGCACTGTATTTGGTAGATCAGGGGGTTTATTATATTATATGTCACTTTCACAAATAAATAATTTAACTGCAGCAGTTTTGAGTAAAGCTGATCTCGGTTTTTATATCACAATTCTGGTGAGGAAAACACAGAATTCTTTGGATTTGGGCAACCACTGAAACATACGTGCACAGATGCCTTACAGAGTTCATCCTGATAAACTTCTCCCGAGTGTTAAACTCTTCCTCTCCTTTCTCTCTCCTTTCTCTCTCCTCCTCCTCCTCCTCCTCCTCCTCCCTTCCCATCTTCCCCCGTCCTCTCCCCTGAGTCCCAAACATTTTAATTGCAGCCCACAGGCCATTTGATGCCTCGCCAAATCACTGCGAAGAGATCAGCTATTGTCCATTTCCTTTGTGTGTGTGTGTGTGTGTGTGTGTGTGTGAGTGTGAGAGATGGTGTGTTACCAAATGACAGTTGTACTGTAGGCCAATGCCTGGTGGACCCTCTGTATGTGTGTGTGTGTGTGTGTGTGTGGATTTAGGGAGTTAATCCCCCGAATAGAGAAGCCATTAGGGAGAATTAGGCAGGTTAGACTCAACCATGATCCCCTCTGTGTGTGTGTGTGTGTGTGTGTGTGTGTGTGTGTGTGTGTGTGTGTGTGTGTGTGTGTGTGTGAGGGACAGCCACGAGCGTGTGGCATGCGTACGGGTTGAGGCCCTCAAGAAGAAGGGATGGAGGTGCGTCAGGAGTGGAGGAGGAGGGGGTGTGCTAGCCAACTCCTCTAATCTTGCCAATCCACCCCTGCTGTGCGCACACACACACACACACACACACACACACACACACACACACACACACACACACGAGTGGGTACATCTCCACACTCTCTCAACAGATGGCTGTGGCAGAAAGGCCAAGGGTAAACTTGAGCAATACCCAAACCAGACAGTCACCCCCCCCAATTCACTCCCCCCACTCAGTGTCTGCAGCTAATCACAGAGTCCGCAGCACGCAACCAAACACACTCTTCACTAAGAAGCACGCACACACACACACACACACACACACACACACACACACACACACACACACTATTCTTCAGGTAAAACCTGAACCCTGCTTGTACACATGACGTTGACACAGGAGGGTTCTGCTGATTACAGCCAATTACCACATTTAAAAAAATGTATTTCATAGTAATTAATTCCTAGAATAACAAATTACCAGCAACCCCGTCTATGTATCTCCATACAACGGTTTGTATGATATCTTTGCAAAAGTTACTACTCATTTCTCGAGCGTTTTCCAACAAAAAGTCCAGGAACACGCGTCAATAAATGTGCTCCGAGTCGTAGATATCCCACCAAATACATTTGTATGTAATCCGTGTCATCATGAAACAGGAAGTATATGAAGACTGTGAAAACCCACACAGTGCAGGCGGGTCAAACCAAAAACTGGTCTTCCACCCAGGAGTCTCTCTAGTTTAGTAACCGTAGTTATTTTAACCCAACGAAGCGACGTATCCTCAACTACAACGTTTCTTTTAATATCTTAAGAAAAGCTTTTTTTCTGTGATTTCCCAGAAACGTCCAGCAACACGTGTCAATACAATCAAAATAGGGTTACAGGAATCACAGGAAACAAACTTAGTTAGGTTTTTCGGGAAAAAATCTTCGTTTTGGGTTTGAGATAAGTGCGAATAAATCCACGTTCCCACCCGCCTCCCCTTCCACCCGCCCATCCTGCGTGTGCTTCACGAGGATAACATACGAAATAGTTCAGCTGTACGAACGCTTGATGAGAACTGTCCGAACTAAGTCGCTTCCTGTGAAGACGGAAGTTTATTTTGAAAGGACTTGATGTGTAAACGGGGACGAAGTCGACACATTTTGCTGGACTTCTGCAGAAAGACGGGCAGGTTTTTCGTGGGATGGCGTGCAAACTGTTTCGCAAGGATATACGTTGAGCGTTGTCGTGGGAGAAAAGCACCTTTACACCTCATGAGGCCCCAACAAAAGCAATCTAGTTGAACAACTTCTCAGGTACGCCCCGTGACGCTGTGGGCATTCCTCATTTTCCAGGGTAAACTGTGCGTCATCTTTCCAGCTGTACAACTGTCCCACATTGAAACTCATCCCGCTTCTGACTAAGCGGAAGCCTTTGACGTAAAAAAAGAAAAGAAAAAAAAAAACCTTGAGGGGAAACTCGTTACATTTATTAGATCGTTTTCTCCTTCTCGTCTCACATTTTTGACTGACTCCTCTTTCTGTTGCGCAAAAGAGAAAAATCCAAACATCTGCACTAAACAATCTTTGATTTACGAGCAGCCTCAGGGGCCTAAACCCAAACCGAAGTCACAGAACTTGTAATTGTTGTGCTCGTCCTTCTATTTATTGTTCCTCTCTGCAGCTCGGTCACGTGAGTCTGTTTCACCGCCGCGCACGTCACGTTTCAGCCAACAATGAGCGTCAGTCCTGAGACGAGCCGAAGGACGCGTCTGAGAAACAGAAATAAATCAACTTTTATAAAGCACTCTAGTAAGAAAACAAAAAAAAAAGGGACCCATGAGGCTTCCCGATACTCGCTCTCAGGTAGCCATTAAAAACTTTAGGACATAAACATGTTCCAGCAATATTCCAGTAAACAGCGGAAATGTGCAATGAGTCACCACATGCACCAGCAGCGCGGAGATAACACACACACACACACACACACACACACTGATGTCACGTCACCCTGTCCTGGTAGTTTCCATTATAAGAAGCCTGAGGACAAACCGCTTTAGTGCAACTATTGCACTTAAAGACTCACCGTGTGTTTGTGGTTGAAAAATAATCTCATTAATAGTGACTTCACTCTTCTTTGTGGTATTTCTTTTAATCTTCCACTGTGTCACTGCTATTAGATTCCTAAAGTATTTTTAATATTCCTAAAGTGACTTACAAGGTGTCTGCCGCACTTTAAAAGTGAATTTACCCTCTCTCATATAACTTTAATGTACTTAAAGTATTCGGATAGTCTTACAGAGGTTACAAAAAGTATGTTCTTAAAATAATATTATGACTGTGGATATTTTATTGATTGTTTCCAGCAAATAAATGACTTGAATATCAGTTGATCTAAAAATATATATATTACTGCAACGTGGCTTGTCTTTGCCCCAAAAAAAGAAAGACAAATGTATTATAATTGTTATTATTACATTAATTAATGCCATAAACTATTGAAATACAATGGACTTCATTTTCTTTCATTATTCACAGTTAATTTATTATTTGTTTTGATTCATAATTTGCAGAATTAAAGAAAATTCTGAAAGAAACGAGAATCGGCAGTTATTTAAAATATCGTAAATCTTTTGTTAGTAATTTTCAGCATTCTATTCCATCTTTTATCTTTTTTTCTTCTTCATCTTTTTATGTTTTATCTCTTGTGTATTTTACCCTTCGTCTTCCTTTAGCATATAATAAAGAACATTTTATGAATTATTTATATTGGAAAGTGTGCAGATCTTTGGATCTAAAAGTCTCATCAATGTGTAACAAACTAAAAAATAATATATAAATATTTTTGGGGACAAAATAAAGTAGAAATGCAACCTGTCCAACCTGTTGCACATACAGTAGCCACTTTATTTGAACTTTTTCTTTTCATCTCTGAACATTATAATAATAAAAATCCTCCTATCAGACTCCTAATTTTATAGAAATACATAACACCAGCGGTCGCACAAAGTCCCTGCATTGATATAAAAACAATAGCAGTTAGTGAAGTCACATTTTATTATTTTGAACGACCACGGACGAACTTCATCCTCCTGACGACGCATAGAAAGGAATATTACAGCCAAAATAAAACCCACAATAAAACACAGCCAATATAAATTAAACTAGTTTTAACAAGTGGAAAATCTTTACAGCGACAAACATGTCCTCCCCCCGCCGCGTCTCACCTGTTCCTCCGTCCTCCCGTGTCTTTATTCTCCTTCTATGATATTCCTACAACCCCAGATCTTCTGGCTCGTGTGTCTGGATCCAGAATGACTTAAGTCTTACTTTGTGTTCCTTTTCCACTCACACCAAACAGTCTGTCTAAACCCCTCCTCTCCTCCCCCCTATTTATTTCTAAAATCCTTCCTTCCTCCATCATCCTCTTTCCCCTCTTTATAATCAAATTTTTGTACTTTATATATCCCACATTCTCCTCGTTCCATCTTCCTTACCTGTCCTGTTTTTCTCCCCTCCTTTCCTTGTTCTTTTTTCCTTCCTCCCTTGCTTCGTTCTTGCCTCTATTTCCTCTACTCTCTCTATTTTCTTCTCTATCTTCCTACTTTCTTCTGTGCCTCTCCTTCCTTCCTTCCTTCCTTCCTTCCTTCCTTCCTTCCTTCCTTCCCATGCAGTTATTGGTTTCAGTTCATGTCAGTGCACTTTGATTATTAACTTGAAGAGAATGGAAACTTTGCATGCAACAGGTAACTCATCCCAGTTGTCCTTAGTCTCGTGTATTTCCGTGACATTTTCTTCCCTTTTGGAGCAGACAGAGAGATTACAGGAAGTGATCCGGCTCAGAGAGGACGTGTTTGTTGGTTTGTGTGCTTCCTCGAATGAACACAAACACTCAATACACAAACCTAACGCCGTTATCTGCCTCACATTATGGTAATTCCTACTCGCACCTCAGATATTAACTGTCCAATTAACACTTTCTACTCTCACTAATGTGATCACACACACCCACAAACACACACACACACCCACACACACACACACACACACACACACACAGAAACACATTCCTAATAGCACGGGTGAGTAGAGGAGGGAGGACAACTGTTGACGCATCGTTGACACCCCACGTCTCCTGTCTCCTAACCCCTGAAAAGACAAACAGAGACGCTTTAACTTTCCTCTTATCTCATGCCCAGTTCGGAGGGAAAGACGTTCTCTAATTTCGGGCTCGGAGAAACCATTTTTATAGCAGCAGTGCAAGTCCATGAGTCTCCGTTGAAGAGCAGCGTTTAAATATTTTATTCCTGTTGTGATTGGTTTCCACTCTTATGAGAATGTGACAGCTTTAATTTACAGTGTGAATCATGGAGAAAACGATGTAAAAAATGTGACAAACTCAGATAGTTTGACTCCAGTCCCTTTTAAAAAAGAAAAAAATATGATGCAGACTTGGAAAAGTAAACGCTTGCTGAACATTTTCTGAAACGTGCTGCGAATCAAACAGACAGGACACGCGACACGACGCACTCTTTTGCCAAATGAAGCAGAATGAAGTGAGACAATGAAAAGTGGGTCACCGTGGGGAGCCGGAGCGCAGCTCAACTGACAAAAGTGCAGCTCAAACACACACACTTATGCAAAAAACAAAGAAAACACATAGTTTAAAATATCAGACACAGATACAAAATAATAAATAAATAAATGCACACTGACTCTTTAAAATATTTCCCTTGGAACACGCAAACTTTAAAGTCATATTGCTACCAAACCGAGAGCAAAGTGATTAGATTAGATGTGTCTGCAGCAGCTCAGTGCGCTCAGCTGTGAAGACTTAATCACACTATCTGTCGCTACAACCAGCACATTAATTGTCCCTCAGTTCATAATGTTTGTGTGTGTGTGTGTGTGTGTCCAGATTGAGTGACCAGTCATTAGGGGGTTAAATAGGGTCTGTTGTCCGAGTGCTCTGCTGATTAAGCCGGACTGGTCAGGACTGGTGGGCACCTGCCATGAGCAGCCTCGGCCTCATCCATCACCCGCTGACCTGGCTGCAGCCCGGCCCCCTGGACGCCGCAGAGGCCCCGAGGCTCCTCTACACCAGGAACTGACCACAACCATTACCCCCCACCTCCCCCCGCCCCCTGGACCTGGAGCCAGGATGACCCCTTCTCCTTTCTGAACCCTCACTGTGACCCTCCAAGATGACCGCTACAATAACCCCCCCAAAAAACCTGGATAAAGTAGCTTTCAGAGGTTCGTCTGAGCTCTGTGGTTGTCCCCAAAATGCTGACCAAGACTGTAACTATAGTCCCAGCCAGGGTCCTATATGTAACGCAGGGTTGCCAATTATTGGCTCATTAACACCAAACTCTGGATCGCTGGTTGTGTCACACTGTCTTTCTCCAAAAGTTGATTCTGATTAAACCGTTACTACTGGATCCAAACCTAAAGATGAGCAATGCAAACTGAGGTTTACGTTTACCTCCAGATGCCCCTTTCCCTATCTAACCCGGGTCTGAATCCCAAATCCAACCGTCCAAGCTGACCACTTCCAACGTCCCCCAAGACTTGGAGAACATGCAAAACCTGACCCCAAAACGCCCCAGAAGATCATGAAGTCCCAGCAATCTGCAGTTAGTTTGACTTGACTGCTCTTATCCTTCAAAGTGCTTGTCCTCTGCAAGCCGACCTTCCAAACACCAACATAATTTGGAAAAATTAGAATCCAAAAAACGGACATAATGACATAAAGAAGTGAAGCTAAGCAAAGCTTTCCTTCCAAACCTGGCATCGAGATGACCCTTTAAAAGCCCCCTCCTCCTCTTCAACCCTGGTTCAAATCGTGGTCCTAACCCTCGCATCAACCCTAAAAGCCCACCAGCGCCATAACCTCCGTGACACGGGGCCAAGCCTTCTCTCGGAGGGTCTTAGTGGCAAAAAGGCTGACCACTGAAACTCCATGACCCGAGGCCAAATTAGGTGTCGTCTCCTTGTCCGAGCCCAAACTCACAGGCCGCCTGAAGCCCCTGAAAAGTCCTTAAATGGATTAAAGGTGCTGCATGCTATGCTGTAACGGCAGGACTCCAAAACCAACTTCAGGTTTCTGGTGAATGCATGCTGCTCTCTCAAAAGTTTTTCAAAACTCACTGCAAGTTTGCTTTTGATGGTTTTGCACTCCAGACCAGTTTAGATTGTTTGTTTGATTTGTAGTCAAAGTAAACCAGTAATAGTGGAAGAGATGTTGCAGACTGCCGCAGAAAATAAGGATGAAGGAAATGGAAGATATAGAGACATTTTTCAGTTCTAGTGCAAAAAAAAAGGTGACTAAAGACAACTAAAACTATGAAATACAATAAAAACAGTCGTGATGTTTGAGATCAGGCCCAGGTGGTTTCACAATGTGAATGTGTGGCAAACTTTGACAAATCTTTCGTCAAATTTGAAGCCTCTATTGTATTAAAAAAAGAAAATTAATTAATTTTTATTCTTTGAATAGAATTTGTATATTTTTTATGGTAGTTAGGAAGCCACCTGAAGGCTGTCATGCCACCAGACATTGGAGTTTAAGTTTTTTTTAGATGCAAACGGAAAAGTAGGCAGATTTTCTTAAAAAAAACAGATTTTAAAACATCCTCAGATTTTAAAAACATATTCACTCCTCCGGGACAAATCTTCAACCAGACAAAACAAGCTCAGGGCACTCACCTCACCCAGACTCAATGCTGAAAAATCAATAAAAAATAATCAGCGCAGTGAGTCCTCCACAGCGCCCAGCTGTCAGCTATAAAACAGAATCAGATTAATAACCCGATTAATAACAATACATCTTAATTAAACTGCTTGTGTTCATTTTGTAATTAGGCCAAAAGGCGGCGGGGGGTCCTAACAAAAAAATAACAAGAGGTGAAAGTCCTGTTGACTGACAACGACTGGACGTCACAGCAGGACGTTTGGATTCATATTAAAATATTTTTTTTATGATTGGTCACAAGAACAGCGTTTCCTGAATGGAGTTTAGTAAACGGCCTGGTCTCCGAAAAATAATGTTCCCATACAACCAACGTGCATCGTAGGTAAGTTTCTTAACGTTTTTGACAAATCACAAATGCGTCTAATCAAAGTCCACACGGCGAGGACGTTGGGGGGCATTCAAACACGGGACTTTCACCCTGGAGACCGCTGTTTGTGACCCGTGTGAAAATAAAAGTCAACGTTATGTGAATGTTACACCTGTAAACTTCGATAATGTAAAAAAGACAACACAAAAAAACTTTTGTTTTCGGAGATTACGACTTTATAAGCAACAAAATGACTTGGTTAGGCTGCGTTTCTACGTGATGTGGTTACGTTACCTACGCTACGCTGCGTAAGTGAGGTAGTAACGTAACGTCACGAAACTTAAAATAAGTCAACGATGACTTTTGGCTTCAGACCGGACGCGGGCACCGCTCGCCTGGAGGAAGAGCCGCTGTTAGCTTGAGCCATCCGCCGCACCTGTCGCTCTTAAAGCGACAGGTATTTAAAGCGTATTTAAAGCGATGTGTTTTTTGTTTTGTTTCAATTCACAATGTTAATCACGCGTTTAAAACTTTAAGGTTCCCTCGAAAACATATTTGTGTTGGAAACTAATTTTGCAGAGTTGCAATAGGAAAGTTTCTGTGTTAAAATCCATAAAGACTGGAATGCTAATGGTTGTTATGAACTCTATATTATGACTACAAGATAAGAAAAAACAAGATAAGATATATATACATATGATGTTTTATGCTCTTGTTTGGGAATACCAGGTTTGGCTGTGTGTGTGAGCTATCCGATCAGCAGGGTTTGACTGGTTCATGGTCTCTTGAGATCTGATAGAAGCTCAGTTCACTGCTTCTTTATTAGCAATCACACACACACACACACACACACACACACACACACACACACACACACACACACACACACGCACACAGATATGCATTGCCTGCCTCTTATCAGTGTTGGTAACACTAACCCAATGATCTGCTGGCCTTGAAAAGGGAATTGCATGAACTGCTCCTTTTCCTCTCTCCTCTTTATTACAACGAGCAACAAACACATATGAAATGGGGTCATTGGCCATTATGGTGTTTTTAAGGCATGTGTTCAAGTTAAAAGAAAAGCTGCAAAAAGAACCTGAGATCAATCTCATAATGTATATTTCTTGGACAATTTTGCACATTTCTGCAAAAAACTACAACTTTTAAAAACAGCACTTCTCCTTCATTTATTAATTGTTCATATTTTAGCATTTATTTGTACTTTTTTTTATTATTATTATTCAATTCAATATTGACATTTCTTGATTTTTGTACTTTTTTCAATAAAAGTTCCTTGGACAATGTTTATGTTAAACACCAATCCACCAAAGCAAATCCCTTGTACGTGAAAATCCACTAGGCAATAAACCAGATTGTGATTCAGATTCCCATCAGCTCTCATGAAAACATTTTGCACAGAATCAAATCTGTCCGAAAGATCCGTTCATTCATGCAAAGGACATCAGCACATTTTGACTCTCAGAGTTATGCTGCTCACGATAACTTACCAGCGTCACATTAATGTTATTTCATACTTCTCCGGTAAAATAAAAAATTGCAGTACAAAAGAGTGTTGTGGTTTGTTCATCGAGACGATGTGTGTTTTCAATTATGATTAGTTTAGCAATTTAGCAAACGAGCCAGATCAGAAGCAAACGTCGCTAGCTTTATAGATAACTTTTGATGTTAGTATAATTGTCAACTTTATCAAGCAATTCTCAATTTTTACCACTATTTATTAATCATATGGGTTGTTTTTCTTTTATAGTCGGGTCCATTGCAGGTCCAGAAAGTCACTAACAACTCCTCCAGCGTTATAACGCACCTTGAACCTTCACGTGTGTGCAGCCTGTCGTCGCTCACACACTCACACTTTCACCCAGCTACACGCACACACACACACACACACACACACACACACACATCAACAAACACTACAAACGCTTCACACACCCTCGTTATCTCAGGTGAAGTCACAGCTTTGCAAGGACGAGAGAGAGAGCGAGAGAGAGAGATAGAGAGAGAGAAAGGAGGTGAAGGACAACTGTGACACATATTCTGCAAGTGGGACATTTCTCAGCACAAAGCCACACTCATCCCAGGTGCATCTGTTTACCTGAGTGTGTGCTGAAATGGGGAAGTATTCACCAACACACACACACACACACACACACACACACACACACCTACACACACACACACACATTTTACAGTATCACAGGAATATAAGGTGACACCTAAACTCTCTCACAATGCAGTGAGACACAGTTCTCTCTAGAGAGGCCTCATCAGTCTGACGTGACCCAAAAAGGATCACGGATTCTGCGACCCGGTCTCCTACAGATTATGTTCATATACTTTTAATTTGCTTTTCCAATCACGTTTTGAGGAAAAAGTCATTTCTGCCTGAAATTCTACGTATGAATAGGTCGGTGGCCCTATGGTGATATGTTACATGCAACGTAGGTTTGGTCTACTTCGTTTTTCTGTTTACTTGGTACAGTTCAGGCAGCAAAATACTTGGTTACGCTCACAGACTGTATATAAAGAAGTGGACGTTGTCATGGTGACGTCACTCGTTTGGTTTGTGGACTGATGTTATGAAGCCTCAAGTTTGTCGATCTGGCCGTTTCCATATTGGCTTTTTTGCAACCAATGAATGGAAGTGACCATATTTGGAATGCGGAGGAGTGACGTAGAGACGCCATACACAGCTCTGGTAGCAGCAGCGACCTGTCAATCACCTTGTAGCCCCGCCCTAAAGCATCCCCTGCTTTATGGTCTGTTTGACTCTAAATGGACCATAATTTACTAAATGAACATCATGCTGTATTGAAGAAGACTTGAAACTAGAGATTGAGACATAAACTCATGTTTACAATGTTTACTGAGGGAATAAATCAAGAGAGAAGTAGAGTCATTTTCTATAGACTTCTATACAACCAGAGGAGTCGCCCCCTGGTGGTCAGGAGAGAGAATGCAGCTTTAACACATGAAGCTTTGACTTCTATACAACCAGAGGAGTCGCCCCCTGATGGACATTTGAGAGAATGCAAGTTTTAAAAGACTTCCGCATCAGCCGGAGGTTGCCGCCTGGTTACGCTCAGGAAAAGATGGTGGTCTCACATTTAAGTGACATTTGCAAGTGACAAATAATCGACCCCCGGAAATATTGCTATTGAGGCTTTCAGGGGGTCTCATCAAGGGTCCCCCCCCCCGAATTTTGCACACTGCTCTGAGTGTCTAATAATGATGCTGATGGGTTTATATCCGAGTTTGTTGAAAGCCTGGTGTGTCTCACACAGATGCTAAACGAAGCACTAACCAAACGTCGGTGTTTGACAAGCTGAGAGTGAGGACGGGTTGAAGGAAGCACTTAAGTTTAGGGGAAGATAATGGTTTTGGCCAAATTCGGAGGAAGGGAAGGAAACATCCCGTCTTGTCCTTTTATTTTATTCCAACCAACACCACGAAAACTGTGAAAGTGACAGGAGCCAGCTAACACAGGCTTGAACTCCTTCCGAGCTAAAACACAACACCGTCTCAAACATGAAGCCACTTTCAAATCAGCAATTTGCTTCATTTTGATTGACTGTGTGAAATCAGAGCGGAGTTATTTAGAACCAGAAACCAGAGGTGGACTGGAAGATGTAGACCTGTAACCCAGACCTGCAGCAGCAAGAAATCGAGACACTTCAAAATATATATATCAAGACACACACACGCACACACACATGCACACACACACACAGCAGGCTGCGGCGCGTGGCTGCTGGAGGGAGAAGTTTGGCTTCAGTTTCCCTGGCAGTCTGCCAAGCTAAATACACACACACACACACAAACACACTGGCAACACACACACATGACCATTCACAGCTTAGCGCCAAGCTCAGATAAAGGCTTCCCCCGATCTGGCTGGGTGGCTGTTCCTCTGTGTGTATGTGTGTGTGTGTGTGTGTGTGTGTGTGTGTGTGGACGGAGAGAGTGGAGAGAGAGGAGGTAAAGTTTAAGTACAGTCAGACAGGAGAGAGTAAACACTGATAAGTCCCAGCTGTATGTGTGTCTGTGTGTGTGTGTGTGTGTGTGTGTGTGTGTGTGTGTGTGCGTCCGTGCGGCCATGTGTGCACGCCCCCCCAACACACGAACACACACACACACACATACACACACACACACACACACTAAAACACTTCCGAGACCCCCAACCTTTCCATCAAATCCATCGTCCCACACACACTTCCACCACTTTGATGAGGTGAAGGCGTGTGTGTCCGTGTTCAGCCTGTGTGTGTGCGTGTGTGTGTGTGTGTGTGTGTGTGTGTGTGCGCGTGTGTGTGTGTGTGTGAGGGAGAGCCTGATCTGTTTCGTGTAAAGATCAGAAGATTTGGCTCATGGGCACGGCGGAAGCCGAAGCCACACAGTTTGAAGAAAACAGAGAGAAAGGAAGAGGAGGAGGAGGAGGATGACGAAGAAGAGGAGGATGAAGAGGAGTGTGGGTTAAATGGAGCGGCAGCTCTGTGATGTCGACTGAAGTCATCAATGATCAATCAAACTGATCAAATAAATGGT
>JACSYO010001107.1:310000-322500 GCA_016806645.1 Ophiodon elongatus | reverse complement strand
GTCATTGGACAGTAGTCTCTGCTCAGATTATTATCAGTAAAGTTGGTTTTGCAGCTCTTATCACAGTAGGAGTTGATCCCCCCTCCCCCCTCCCCCCTGATGAAAAGATTTATCAAACTATCTTTCACTTCAGAAAATAACAGAACCTCCATTTGAAGCTTTATTTGCATGAAACTCAAATGTTCAGTTTAGTTTCGCAGACTACATCTGGTGGAAGATTCTCTTTCGGCTTGAATATTAAGGACAGTACGGTATATTGAGCTTTGTTTATACTCGCGCTCTGTACAGTAGCGTGAGCTTCCATAGAACGCGCGCAACCTCCGAGCATGCTGGGAGTCGTTTATGCTCAGAGCGCTGTTCAGTGCATTATTCTCCAAAACGCCAAAAGGGCGTACAAACAAAATGTACTGTGAAGTAGCAAGAAGACAGCGAGTGTAACTCAGAGGTTTGCACGTAGATACTGCAAGTGTAACCGGCAAAAAGCCAAAAACTAACCTCCACAATGACGAGGAGGGATTGTAATTATCTGTAAACTCATATTCATGACCTACTTTATTACCTTTATACAAACCGTGTAAAGAAACAAGTCAAGTATAAAATGCATTATAAGGAAACAAGGGTTTAATATCCTGTAAATAATTTGATTTGGCTTTACAAAATATAAACTCCTGTTTCTAAAGCATCTAAAAAACGAATTGTCCGTCTTTGTAAAATCTCCAAGCATGTAAATAGTGTTTTTATCAGTGAACTATTTCTGACAGTCACGTGATCGCGCTCGCCAAGTTGCAAAAAAAATTCAGAGGTGCACGAGCAAGCGGCGCAAACGCGTGCAGGCCGCGATTACGTCACTCTCTTGTAACGCTATAAACTATAACTTCACCCTGTCATCTTTCTGTCGTCACTTTTAATTGGATGTAGACACGCAGCCTATGTGATAGCTTTTGTAAGTGTTGGACAAAATAGGTCAGTTTCCTGCGAGAGGACACAATCTGTGCCAGATATTAGAGCTCAGGTCTCTGCTAGTGCTTCCAGAGTCCTCTGTCCAACAGGAGGGAAGAAGAGCTGAGAGGAGGGGCCCGAGTTTGTTTGCTGGGTTATCCGTCACATGGTGCAAACACCAAACTGCAACTGCTGTTGTTCCCGGACCCCGACGTGACCTCATCTGTGGCGTTTGAGCACACACACACACACACACACACACACACACACACACACACACACACACACACTCTGAAAACTCAAATGGCCAAAGAAGAACCTTGTTTTTTGTCTGATAATCACAGAGAAGTCTTGAGGAAAGCCGTCATGCGGGCGGTGAGGTCACTGATTGTGTTTCCTCTGAAGGATGTCGCTCATGAAGTGCAGCTGGAGTCACATTCTTACAGATGCACTGGTGCTGCTCAGTGTTGTGGACGACCACTACAGCGCAGGTGTGCACATCCGGAAAAATATAACGACCAGGCCTTTTTGTGAGGAACCCCGACACCAGTTTATTTTTCTTAAGGGTAGATTTCTTTCCGGACGGCAAAACTTAAATTAAACTTTTCCTTCTGAGAAAATCATTCAGCTGGGCGGAGGTGAGAAGGTGAAGGAGCAGGGTGCAGACACATCCTAAAGCCCTGCTGTCGGTGATACGAGAAGCACACCGAAGCTACACACAGTGTCAATGATTACATAAAGTAACATAAAGGGACACTAAATATATATACGAGAAACAACGTTAAGTAGTCAAGAAATTATGAGGTTTGTGGACGTATATTAATATTTATTTTATTTTATTCTGACCTCAAAGTTGTTGTTTTTTACATGAAAAAGATGTGATCCATAAAAGTGCATGCATTTTATTTCACTTGCAGGTTTTCACATATATGGAAAACAATAGAAAGGCAATCACCCCGACAAAATAGTTAAAATATAATATATATATTTACACATATCTTTATATTATCTAACCAACAAACCAGTAGCCTTAAGTTTCCCGCACGGTCGTGCATGCGCACATGTGCACGCTTATTCATGCAACATAAAAGTGTCAGTGCTAAGCACACTTTAACTTAAAGGGCGCACCTTTCAACACCACGGACAGCAGACGAGAAATGATGTTTTATCTCCCAGAATCCACCGAAACATAATTTTGAAAACTGTAAAATACCCTCGTCAATACGAAACACAAGTTTTGCATTAGAGTGATATAGATTGTCAGATAAAGAATTTGGCCAGATACTTTTTTTTTTTTTAAACAAAGCAGTCCAAATAACAATAACTGTAACATTAAAATGACTTTCAGGCGGCTGAAGTAGGTCGCAGCGGAGGACTGCGAACAAACCCGTGTTTGAATTAAGACGCGTGGTGCATTGTTTATGTTTTTATAAGGTAATAATGAGCAGGACAGAACATTATAAACATCCATGTAAATGGTAAAAACAAGTATTTTATTTTTATTTATATTTCAATTGTTGTGAAAACGTCCCGGCTTGGTGGTAAATGTAGAAAACCGGGACGTTTTAGTGTGTGGGACTCGGGACAATCCCGGTAAAACTGGGAGTGCTTATTGACAGCATGAGCAGATCCCAAAGGGAATCAAACCCCCGACCTGTCAACATTAGTCCTACGCCCCCGCAGAGAGGGAAGTGAACCCCGAACCTGTTACCCAACAGAGTTCTAGTTACTCAGTAACTCACAACCTCACTTATCAAACACCTTCCTGAGGGCGCCTATCAACACCAGTAGCATGCTAACACTAACTACTTCCCCTCTGCCTTCCTCTTCCTCCTGTCCTGTCATCAGGTGACCCCCCTCCACCTCCTCATCCTCCCCCCTCACTCCATTTCCCAGCAGACAGTCCTTATCTGACCTTTGACCCGTGATGAGCAGAGATAGAGGAGACGGTCCACACTCTTCTCACTTTAAAAACAACAAATCACCTCTTAGTAGCCGTGGAGCCTCGGGCGATAGCTCACAGCGCTCATGTTTGTGTTAGCGCGTTAGCTAGCAGTGAGTCGGTTTTTAAGTCTTATCTTTCCCCCAACTAGAACTCACAAAGGCAATTATTTTCAACAAGGAGAGTTTAGTTCACGTCAGGCTTTGTGTTCAAGTAGTGTTGAAGTGTGTTTTAAGTTCTGAGAACACAGTACACAACTAAAAACATGTTAAGAAAATGTACTTTTTATGAGGTCCAACATTTTAAAAGATCGAGAATTCAGAGCCAGCGTCTGTTAGCTTCGTCCTCACATCGAGTTTTCAGTCATCAGACTTGATGAAGATCTTCATCATGTCCCCATAAAATGCTAGCGTTCAACAACTACCGCTCATGTAAGGTTTTGAGAAAAATGAAGAAAAAGAAAACACGTGAAACATAATTATTTTTAAATTAAAGTAAAAGTATGATCCTGCAGTAAATTCGGGGCATTTCTATCAGAGGTCACAATAAATAAATAATATATCCTAAAACAGATTTATGCAAACAAAAGGACACGCGTAGAAAACAACCAACATTATTATTACTACTTTGTTTTGGTGGCAAGGTGGTTTTTGACCATGATTGAGAACTAACCAACTAGGCTAAGTTAAATTGTTGAAATAAACAATAAAAAGAAGTATAATCACATTGCATACAAGTGGAATTGCCTCAACACGTCAGATTTTCACTTTTGTTTGCAGAAAATAAGATTTCATGAGTCATTACAAGATTAAATGACTTGTTAAGGTGGATCATTTTTCCGGGTGTGTCTCAACAATCATGTGTGTGTGTGTGTGTGTGTTTTGTTATGGTCTGATCTGACTGAGTTCTGAATATGAAGCAACGCTAGATGTTAAAAGGGTGGAGAGAGAAAGAGAGAGAGAGGTAGGAAGAGACAGGGAGTGTGTGTGTGTGTGATCCTCTCTAATTTGTCCAGGCCTTGCACTGAGCCTGTAATTACCCTCCTGTCATGGACACACAGACACACACAGACACACACACACAGACACACACAGACACACACAGACACACACACACACACACACACACACACACACACTCACACAGCCTGGCCACTGGATGGGTCTCACGATAGCCCACGTGAAAGCAATAAGTGTACAGACATGCTGCACAAAGCAAAAGTGACACACACACACACACACGCACACACACACACACACACACGCACACACACACACACACACACACACCCACACTTAAACACACAGGTAACCAGGTATGTCTCATTATGTGTGAAGAAGAAAACTGCAGCTATTGCGACACACACACACACACACACACACACACACACACACACACACACACACACACACACACACACACACACACTGTCATGGTGGTGAATAATCGTGGACACACTGACACAGTGGACCGACTGTCTTCAGGCTGGTTAATATTTAGTTAACCAGCCACTCACATGATCAGAAAACAGTGGGAGACAAGACTGATAGGGTTGAAAAAGTGTGCGTGTGTGTTTGTGTGTGTTTGTGTGTGTGTGTGTGTGTGTGTGTGTGTGTGTGTGTGTGTGTGTGTGTGTGTGTGTGTGAGCGTGAGGAAGACAAATGTAAAAGAAACATAATTCAAATAAGAAAGAACAAACAATGGAAGGAAATAAGTGATAAATGAAAAGGCAGAATGAAGACCACAAAAACCCACAAAAGACAGACTGGAGGAAAGGTGCATCATGAAATACTTATTTGGGTTTAATAAAAGAATGTTAAATACTTAGTTAAGTTTAAGAAAAGATTGTGAATTGTGAATTATGGAAATGCAGTTACTAGAAAAGTTAAGTTTACAAACTTTTGAACAACAAAAGTGAAAGTTTATTTTGAAAAGCCCGTATTTATGTAACAAGCACAAATTGTCACGTGTTGCTGGTCTTTTGTAGGAAAACGCACGAAAAAATGAGAAGTAACCTTTTGTGAAATATCATACAAACCGTTTTATGAGGATACGTGGATTTGTGTGTGAACGCGCTTGTGTGTGCGTGCGTGTGTGTGTGTGTGTGAGCTAAAGTGTTGATTCTCCAGAAACTAGTCATTCCAAGACAAACAGGTGTGTTAGACCGGCTCCAGACACACACAAGAATTCCTATTTTATGACATTACTCACGTGGTCAAGGTACACATGGGCATTCAGATCCACATGCAGTTTAAAAACAACGTGCTGTTACAAATAAAATGGATTGGAGAAATAATTATACAGAAATAAAAACCTCATTAAAACTTAAAAACTGAGTTTGTTTTTTTTTTATTCAAAGGAAATATTTATTACTAAACTGTTATATGCAGTTAGCACCACATAACAGCTGTGAGTGTCCTGATGTAACCCCCCCATTCTCTCTCTATCAGCACTGGGTTTAAACCCACAGGAAGCCACACATACGACAAACCCTGTAATCATTAACCTGCAACACACACACAAACCCACATACCAGCACACACAGAAAAAGATATACACACACGAAGACACGCAAACACAGAAACATAACTTAATTATCAGAGCAGGTAACTCACAGTTCTAAAAAAGAAAAGACTGACTCATGCTTTACCAACCAAAACCACCAAGACTAGTCATCAGCTCGTCAACTGGCACACACACACACACACACACACACACACACACACACTCCCAGCAGTCCGGGACTGGAGATATGGATGCTGCTAATGCCTTGAGTTGAGGCCCGAGCAATCAATCACTGATAAAACACACCAACTTTATGGTCTTGGAACAAGGTGAGCCCTGTTTACACACACACACACACACACACACACACACACACACACACACACACACACACAAACACACATATGGAGAGTTTGTGAAATAGAAAGTATGGAGGCCAAACGGCTGGTACTGCAACACCCTGATAAAATATGTCACCGGGTCACAATGAGCCACACATACACACAGCTAACGATGGGACAAACAACTTAGTCTCATAGGCCCTGACAGAGCTGTTGAGCAAACCTGGCAACCTGTGACCGTTGACCCTTTCACAAAGAAAAAAAGCCTGCAGTGTCGTGGTTATAATCAAAGGAACTTATTTTAAACTTATAAATTAACTTATGAAAGCCTTTTCTGAATCTGCTGTTTTCATTTTACAGAATATGATTTTACAGGAAAAACATTTCCAGAAGAATCAAATGTTAAGACCAAGGCTGTGATTTGTGTAAATAACAAAATAATTATTCATTCATCATTATTCTTTTTAAGCTTTTGGGGCGTTATCACCAATAATAATGGTCTAAAATGTTTGTGAAATGGCACATTTTAAAGTAAAAAAGCTTCACATTTGTCCAAACCCAATGTCTCCTGATATCTAATATTATGATTGCTGATGCCAGTTGCTACAGACGGCAACATGTGAATAAGTACTGGCACTATTTCTTTTTTTCTTAGTTTCAGGCCTGATTCAAAATGTGCCCGACCTCAACAGGTGTGTTTATGTGCACCAGACAATCAACCAACAGATTGTAATGATGTTTTCTTATTGTCCTCCTGTTCTCTCCTTGTTTTTCCCCACTCGTCTCTGTGCTTCTACAAAGTAAATTCATCAACTCCCGAGATAAGCGTGAAGTATTTGCTCAAGGTGAAGGAGAGTCACTTACCTGTCGTGGTATCTCTCCGTGTTTTGGTTTTTATTCGTGCAGATTGTCAGATATCGGTGTCTGAGAGTTCTGCCTCAGCGACAATGTGACGTGAGGTTTATTGGAACGTATTTGTGTCAGAGTAAAAACATCTCTCTCTAGAAACAGCTACAATTTGATATTTTGTGGATATAAAAAAGTACTTGTTTGTGAAAAGTTTGTTTTCGGGTTTAGGGAACAAACATGCTTGGTTAAGTTTATAAAAATATCTTGGTTTGGGTTCATGATGATGATGTTCCCCTTCTCCCACGTACGACTTGTAAATGTTATGAATCCAAGCTGACCACAAGCTGCTGTCCTCAACAACGGAGCGAAACCTTTCCAGTGTTTGATGCTCAAAATGAGGGAATTCAATTCTTTAAACACAAACATAATGAATGATTTGTGTCTCCCCGACCGACTGACGGGAGCAGAACCAGACTTTGTAATATGAGTTGGTTTGGTCAGCCACACACACACACACACACACACACACACACACACACACACACACACACACACACACACACACACACACACACACACACACACACACACACAAACATACATACACACATACACACTCCTGACCAAACTGACCCACACACAGTGACCAAAGGGACCCATCAGCTCTGCAATAACAAGGTAACAAGGTGACACACACACATAAACACACACACACACACACACACACACACACACACACACACACACACACACACACACACACACATAGACGGAGTCGTGTGGAAGATGGTCTGGGGGGGGGTTCAAACAGCTGAGGGTACAAATTGACTCTAATTGACTTTTGCACGCACACACGCACATTGGAACACACAGATTGACCAAGAACACACACACACACACACACACACACACACACACACCCTGACCCTAACCCCTCACACACACACACACACATTCACACAGGTAATAAACAGGCTGACACACACACACACACACACACACACACACACACACACACACACACACACAAACAGTAGAAATGACAGAGCTGTATGGAGACAGAGTGTCTGGCTCCGTATTTAAACTCCACTCTGTCGCTGTGTGTTTGTGTTTCTGTATCGGTCTAAGTCCCTCTGCTTTATTACTCTGTTATTTATCAGCAGTAATGAGCTCAGGCCCTTCAAAGCCTCGCCCAGATTTACACACCAACCTGAAAAACAAAAAAAAACTCAAATATCCATCATTCATTTTCCTTCTTCTTCTTTTTTTTTTATAGAGCAGTGAATTGGGGAGGAGTTGCTGGTTCCAGTTTCTCCCACTGTAACTTTTTCCTTTTTTATGATATTCACAATGTTCCTCAACATATAAACTTGAGTCTCCTTGAAACTTTAATACAAATATTTCTGTTATGATTGTTACTTTTACTTATTTCCACTTAGAAGTCCTGTGTTTTTGTCAGTTTTCTATGACGAGCGGCTCCAAATTCTTCGGCAGAGCATCAAGAGTCGATGACTTTTGCCCCCAAAATCGACCCAGAATCTGAAAATTAACTTATTTAAAATGCTGAATGTTTCATCAGGTTCATACAAAGTGCAGCTTGAGCTCATTGTTAGCGCAGCACGCGGCAGAATTTGAAGCTCGCTGATGTTTGTAACTTAAATGCTCCTTGGAAGACGTCTGAGATTTCATCAAAGAAAACTATTGTTCATGTTTTGTATTCAGGATTCAACCCGGAGAGTTTCATGTCCATTCAAGCCTTAAGCTCAGTTTATACTAGCAGGCGTGAAGCAGGCATAAGGGTGCGCGCGATCACGTGACCGTGACAAATAGTTCGCTAATAAAAACTCTAATTACACGTCTGAGGATTATACAAAGAAGGCCACTTCACTTTTTAAATGCTTTAGTTACAGGAGGGCTTAAAAATCTTCAATTGAGTAAAGCTTTTGCTAGAGAAATCAAATTGTTTACAGGATATTCAACCTTTGTTTCTTTATAATGCTTTTAATACTTAACTTTTTTCTTTACAGGGGGAAATGTATTTCCTCCTGCATCATGGTCACAGTCTTAAAGACGGGTCTTAACGTTGTGCATTGAAACAAAACAAGACAAGAATGCAGCAAAACTATTTGGTTATGTTTAGTCAAACTTCTTGGTTTGGTTTAAAGTTTTGTTTCTTACGTCATTTAAGTTTTGGATGTAAATTTAAATAAGTCCCTGTTGACTTGGTTTCACACGGGACATGAACAGCGGTATCCAAGGGTGAAAGTCCTGTGTTTGTTTGACCCACCCCATCCTTCCTATGAGGACTTGATTAAAAACATATATTTGTAATACGTCCAAAAAACAAACTTAATCTGGGAGAAAATGATGTGTTTCCCCTAGAAACGTATACGACAATGCAGTTTTATGGTATGAGAACAGCTTTTTTAGGAGACCAGGTCGGTATGTGAAGCCCTCCATCCTCAAAAAACCTTGATTAGGAAGGAAACAAAGTGCTCCAACTATTATTGTCTGTGTAGAAAATAAACAGGACTTTTACTTCTGGAGCCCGTCGACGCTCAAAATAGCTTCTTCTGCTCGGCTTCTTTACAGCTGCAGCAGCTTTTCTTGACGTAAGCAGCACTAATGGGGCTGTCAAGTGGAGTCTTTTTTCTTTTTTTAATCATGTTTACTACAAGAGTCCATCAACATTCCACTGATGTGATTCATGAATAAGTGGACATTTTCTGTGAGTCTAAATACCAAAGTTAATGACGTCAAAACCAATCAAAAGTTACATTTGAAGTAGTTTGGTCTCAGCTTCTGAACGAAAGATTTAAATGACTTGAACATCTTGACTTGCAATTTCCCAACAGTGTCTTTTCCCTTCCGCCTGAGCAGGATCTTTGTTGTACCATTTAATAAAAACTCAAACATGGATGTCGTATTTCAACGGGAAACTGAAAGATTTTGCAGTGTTTCTCTAACTTGTTCTATTTTGGATGAAGCCTTCGAGCTTTTGTTTAGTTTCCGTGTCTTCGCTCTGAATTTTCCACAAATAAAACAGGCTTTAAAAAAAGACTAAGTAAACCTCGAGGGACCTTTGTATTACAAACACACTCACGCACGCACAATCTGTTTTGGTCGTCTGCCAGCAGCTTTTCCTCTCTAATGTTATCAGTCGCTATTTATTACACCTGGGCTGTAGTATTCACTGGAGCGCTGCCAACAAGCCTGGCTGTGGGTGTGTTTTACAATGAGATGCCATCATATTGCCTGACCTAATCAACAGCATAACACCGTGCTGAAACACAGAGAGTCGTTTCACTGTATCGAGCAGCAAAGATCTTGAGACATCACATCATTAAACAGCACGTCTGTTCATGTAAATGCAATCCATCAAAATGCTCTCTCACAAAGCTTTCTGCGACAAGGTGTTAACGGATTCTTTGTTCATGGGATTTCCCAAACAGACGCTATGCTCGCAAAAAAAATATTTACTTACAGGTAGAAAATCTTCCCACCTTCAGTTCAGTCTCTCTTTAAAGACACATTTAGGTTGTATTGAAGCTCATGCGGTACAGTGTTATTAATTAAAATACCTGTGATAACAAAACACAGCAATGTGCAGCGTGGGCCAAGCGAATGTGTGCAGGAGCACAGTCCATCTGATCCATAAGCCTTCAAACTCATGACTATATGAATCAAATTGGACTTTTTCTGGACTTCAACTGTATTTCAAGTCTCACCGGTACCTAAAAAAACCTCAAAAACCAATGCAGCCTCATTAGTGAGGAGAGATTATGTATTCGTTTGCGTGTGTGAATGCTTCTTTGTGTCTGTGCACGGCTGATCACGCACACTGCTGGACACATCAGTGTAATATTTTGTGGTGCTCATTCATGAGAGCATGCTCAAGGACCTGTCATGGTTGCAGTGATTTACACTGTTTGAAAAAAGATATTTCATTCACTCTTTTATACCGTCATCGATGCCGACTCCTCTCTACTCTCAACAGGCATCGAATCAGTTGTTGATGCTCAACAACTGATTCAATTTGGACACTTGTTTCCACTTCGAATTACGAATTGTTCTTCTGGATTTGCACGCCGAGGTAAGGCAATTATAGGTTATAACAATCGCTAAGCAAATTATAAACTGAACCAAGCGCTGACGACGACGGAAGGCCTCTTCTTATCTCGGTAGGAAGAGAGCTAGTTAGCTGTTAGCAGCCGGTTGGAGTCCGACAGTGTGTTTGGCTAACAGAGCTAACAGCTAACGGGGCTAATACAGCTAACAGAACTAACAGCTAACGCAACTAAGCACCCAACAGGACGTAAGAGTTTCTGCTCAGAGGAAGCGTTGAACAGTCAACATGGGGCGTCACACGGTGAAGTTCAGTTTCGACTGCAGGGAGCTGGCGCAGACAGCTGCATGGTTTAAAATGAGAGCGTATCTGTTGCGTGAGACCACAAGTTGTATGTAAGAAGTGGACGTAGTCGTCATGACGTCACCCACTGGTTTGTGGACTGATGTTATGACGCTTGGAGTTTGACGATTCGCCCCTCGCCAGCTTGGATGACGGCCGTCGCCATGTTGGTTTCTTTTGCAACCAGGAAACAGAAGTTACAATATTTGGAATGAGGAGTGACGTGGAGACGCTGTACACGTCTCTGGTAGAGACCTGTCAATCACAAGGTAGCATTCATTCAGTCAAACATTACAGCAGTGGTCATTGCCGACACACCTGGCGGAGATCAGGACTCTACTGCCAGCTCCATACTAGTTTATAACTGTTAGTAAAGTCAACTCTCTAAAGATAAAGAGGATCATATATTTAATGTGTATTTATATGTTTTCCACAGAGCCGACTTACACGGTGGATCAGTGAGTGTGTCACAGTGAGAGTGACAAAGAGGTTCAAGCCTTTTAATTATACAACTGACATATGTAGGAATGCAAGGAGTGGTGTGTGTGTGTGTGTGTGTGCGTGCGTGCGTGTGTGTGTTTTGGCCCCGACCCGGCCCTGACCTTGTGCCCGTGTGTATGTATGTACATATGAATGCTTTTAACCCTCTTTGTCGGTGTGTGTGAGTGTGTGTGTGAAATGCGAGGCGTCCCAGCTATCTCAGGCGGCCGTCCGTTAGCTTGCTCACCTGTCGCGCGGCACGAAGCCCAAAGAAAGCACGGCGGCAGCTGACGGGGTCAAAGTGCATCCTGCAGTGTGTGTGTGTGTGTGTGTAAGTATGTATCAGCTATTGTTGTTCTTTCTCCTTTTTTTCACCCCACCTTGTGTTCAGTAACTCTAGTCTTTTTATAGCTGCTCTTTTACCACACGAAACCACACACACACACACACACACACACACACACACACACACACACACACACACACACACACACACACTGATGGCAGCAGTGAAAGCTCCGCTGCTGCTGTCGATTTTTAGTCCTGTCTCTCTCTCTCGATCAGCCACAGTGCAGATCGGCTTTCACACCTGCCTGTTCTCTGCTTAGCACTAAAGCACCTTCACTTCACACACGCGCACGCACACACACACACACACACACACACACACACACACACACACACACACACACACACAAGAAAGTGATCAAGAACTCAGTAACTGGGTGGCATGAAGAAATACATCTAATTGTCTTATTTTCACAATTTCACATTCTGAGAAGGAATTTGGGACGCTTTTATGCTTTTTAACTTCATAAAAATGAATCAGCAGATCTTGTTTCTACTTTTTTTGTTTTTTCAGCAATTATACATTTGAACTTTGTGTTTCCCTCCTCACCTGCTTTTAAGCAGTTCGTAATTAAAGGGGCATTCTTCAAGATTTTCATTTGAATAAATGTCAGATGAGTCACTGTCTATTGCTGAAGAAGGTAAGAGAAGGGGGATCGAGCCGATGGCCCGCTGGTGAAGTATTGCG
>JACSYO010001107.1:287500-307500 GCA_016806645.1 Ophiodon elongatus | reverse complement strand
TGTGTGTGTGTGTGTGTGTGTGTGTGTGTGTGTGTGTTATTTGGTCTGATTGGGGCTCTGATAACTCCACGGACTCAGCTGAGCCCCGCCAGTAAATCACACAAACACACGCACAGGCACACGCACACGCACGCACACACACACACACACACACACACACACACGCACACACACCTCAATCTCCAACAACACACCCTGATTAGTCTCATCCGACAGTTGCTAATGAAGTCTAATTAACGAGGACAGTGTGTGTTTGTGTGTGTGTCTGTTGTACTTAGAATCCAGCTCCCATCACCCCCTTGGGAAATCTGTCCTCTCTCGCTCTCTCCCTCTCTCCCTCTCTCTCTCTCGCTCTCTCTGTCTTTATTCCTCGCTCGCTCTCACCTTTGTGTCCGCTTCTCATCCTGGACTTTCTCCCTCACTCTCTTTCCTTCTCTCTCCCCCTCGCGTCCTTCTCTCCTCATGCCTCACTTTCCTTTCCTCTCTCAGATCCTCTTCTGTCGCTTTTCTTTCAGTTTGCATTTCTCTTCCCGATCGGTTTTACGTCAAAATGCAACTTTCTCTACTTGCAAAATGATCTTTTAAATTGACAAACATCGTATGTGTACTTCATGGAACCGTTCAGACGGGATAAAGAAATGCATCGTCTCTCGTCCTGACTATCGGACAATTTTCCCCCCAAAATAAGGTCCCATGAAGAACGTGACTTAGGCTATCCAGTCTAATACGTTTTTGTTTTGAAACACGGGCGTTTCAGCATCGTTTTCGAAATGATCTCTGTCCACACGGCAACGTTTGCATGTCACATGACCGTTCTCGTCCACTGGGCATGTGCGTGACGCTGTAAACAGGAAGCAGATGTTCTACGCCGCAGTTGGTTTGGTTGCAGAAAAAATACTGCGGAGGAAGAACGGCGACGGACGAAAAGAGGGACCGGGGATTTCTTCGCCCGGACCGACGACGAGGTCGAGCTGTCGCACAGAGTCATGTGATCGTGGGCGTGGCCAATCAGGGAAGGGGCACGTGGGGACCGCTGAGACCCGATCAAGTAGCGAACGCGGGCGTCTACGTCATCGTTTTCAAACTCCTCCGTCCTCGGAGCTCTAAACCTCCGGCGTGGTGAGGACGCTCGGTGTGAACGTAGCAAAAGAAATGTTTTAAAATGTAAACGTAGTCGCGTCTCCTTAGCGTCTCTATATTGAACTGAGAAAGCTGAGTTCTCCTGCTGCAAAATGCTGCAACAACTTGTATTCGCTTGTTCTTTCCTTGTTTTGCAAACTAGCTACATTTACTAGCTACATACATGTTACTAGCTACATTTCCAACTGCGAAAATAGCATTTCAGAATATGAGTGCAGAACACGTCCAAGAGGTCCAGAGCTGCACTCGTTTGAATTGCGAGCTGAAGTTAGCGTGGCTTCAGCAGATGCAGCAGAGGAAAAAAAATGGAGGATGAAAGAATAGAGGATGTGAATGAATCTCCAAAATAGACATGCGTGATGCTGCCTTGTATTTCTGAGAGGTGGAGTCCAAGATAAACATGCATCGAGCATTATGGACGGCTGTAATTAGAACGAATGGTTGGTTCAATAAAGTAAAGACTGAAAAGAAATGGATTCTGGACATGACTTTCCTTTTAAGGAAGAAATAATCACTCTGGTGGCTGAGAAGAAAGAGAGAGGGAGAAGGAAGGATGAGATAAAGAAGTGCAGGAGGAAGTGTGTGTGGGTGTGTATGTGTGTGGGTGTGTGTGATGGTTGCTGGTTGACCTTGGCGGGTTTCATTAGTGGCCCAAGGCCAGAGGGGCGAGGATGAATTAGGAGGCCGGGGGCCACAAATTTATCCTGGACAAGGCCCTCTCTGATTAAACTTGCTGGACACACACGCACGCACACACACACACACACACACACACACACACACACACACACACACACACACGCGCAAACACATTTCCACATGAACACAAACTGACCAAAGCAGTCACACACATAAAACGAACATAAATGTGAATCAAGACACACATTAAACATACACACTGGAAAAAAAAACACACATTTTCACCACCTTCTCGGACACCTATGCACACACACACACACACACACACACACACACATACACATGCACGTGCACACACATGCTGTAATCTACAGGGAGTTTATCATATAAATACTCCAAACCCACAGTTCCTCCAAATCCGTCACATATGACTTCACACATGGGCCTGCACGTGTTTCTTAACGTGTGTGAGAGGGAGAGCGAGAGAGTGAGAGTGTGTGTGTGAGAGAGAGAGGGAGAGTTCACCTTCATTGACAGTGTCAGAAAGCCCCAAAAGCCGACAGGAGGCGTAAAGCGATCACGGCGGCTTTACCAATAAAAAACGCACCAATCGAGAGTTGTTGCAGCTTTGCGTTTCGCTCTCTCGCCCCGGAGGACGATTCGAGGGCGAGACGAGTTCATTGAGTTTGTCCCCTGATCCCGGGTCCTCCACCTGCCCTCTGAGACCCTTGGGAGACGCCCATGACAAGGGATCATCCCCCCTTATCACAATGTCTCCTGACAGTTGATGGGTCGGTTTGGACACTTTTTGCTCAGTTAAACCAAATGATAAAGTTCTGTGTTTAAGTTTGTTTGATATACTTTTAAATTTGAAAAGTTTGCTTCTTCCTGGTTTAAAGTTTGTTTTTTACATCTGCAATACGATACGATTGGTCTCATCCTTCCACATCTTTAAAGTTTTATGTTTCACAACGAAATGCATCATATAACTTTACAACAACAATTCACACATTTTAGTGAACATGCTCCCTCACACATCGAGTTACCAGCCTTTACACCAGCGGGACGTTGCACAATGCACGCTTTAAAAAGGTTGAGAGGTTTATAAAACAGGCCTAAGGTCACCATCCATGGTCACCCTCCCCCCCTTTCCCCCTCCTCCCCCCACCCGCCCGGTGTAATCGGACTAAGGAAGGGTCAGTGGGGTATTGGGACAGTTTGCAGGGTGACTGAGGTCACTCTTCTCAACCTGTATGGTGATATTAACCTTCTAATACCTGACCCAGTGCCTAAACCCTGCAAGGTCAGGGAGGCTATCACACGCTCACATAGACAAACCATGTATTTGTACACACACATCAACACACTGGCAACCCCCCTAAGTATTTGGTTCCTTGAGATCTCCCAGGTTAAGCAGATAAAGGGTTGGTGGTCTGATCCATACCGGGTCCAGATGGAGATCCCGGCTGGCCTGTCTCCCAGCCGGGAACCACTTCACAACTTCTTCTCTTTCTGTTATGTAAGAACAGTGTCAACATTCGGTTCATCTTTTCAAAGAAATCGAGGAGGGTCAAGAAGGATTCAAGCTCTCAAGAGGATGTCAAAATAATCTGAAAGAGGAGAGTGCAGGAAACATTTAAAGGATTCAAGAGAAATGCGTGTCTCAGACCTTGTTTATGAACGAGGAGAGCGCCGCCGATTAAAGTCCGGAGAGCAATGAACTTTACTTTCCAAATACAGAAAGTGGTTGGTGTTCTGCTGCTGCAGTCCTCCTGCCCCAACGAAACACTGTGAGTTACGTGCGAAGCCTTTGATAAAAACACAACAAATCAAAGTAAGACACATCTGTCTCTTGTGTTTATCGCTCATCACAATGTCCGGGCGTCTTCTTAGAGCCGATGAAGTCTGGAAGAGGAAGTGGCTTCTCCCGCTGAAGAGCACACGAGTGTTGAGTGGATCTTGTTAGAAACCGGCAAGGAGACGTTTACTAGTCATGATGTGTAGTAGTGAGAATGTATGTGCATGGAAACAACACATTTAACCCTCAGGGAGTGTCTCATGAAAGACACGGTCTCAGACTCTGCTGCAGCATTTTTGACTCGTCAACTTCCACCATCACCCCGTCACCAGCGCTGTGAGATATGGAGACAAAGGACAGGGAGGATTTTTTAAATTGGAAGCGTAAAGTACAGTTCTTGATATCCAAACACACACCTGTGACCCGTGATACTGCTCAAATGTACAAACAACCCACGAGCTAATGAGGTGTGGTGCAGTTTTTATACGATGGGAAGGTGTCAAAGCCCCTTTTCACACATGCACTGCAACCCTGACTTTATCTAGATATTACCAAGGGTAGCTGTATGTGAGAACGGACATTAATAAGACTTTTCCCCGCCAACTCCACAGTACAAAGTCCATGTACTGTCTGAAGAATAATGAGTGAATATAGCCGCTCATTGTCCTGAGGATTCTCAGCGAGCGAGAGGGCGCGAAAGAAAGCAAACCCCTCGAGGGTGAAGAAGAAGGGTCGTTCACACAAAGACGCCAAAGAAAAGGCCTCACTGGAGCGACGACGACATTCGGGAACAATTTTGGTGTCAGCGAGTGGCTGGCACTGAAATTGTCAGACAAAAAGTTGAATAAATTACGAACCGGCAGAAAATCTGTTCATTAAAAAAAAAAATAATATTATTTGATTGGATGAATTCATGCAGTCATCCCAAATAGAAGTTTTACAGGAAGAGAGAGGGATTTGTGATATATAAAAACATACATTTGATAGAGACAGTTCAGTTTTTTTATTAATGAACACTTACCTGATCAGATAAAACAGCACTCATGAACTTGTTCAATTTGAATATGATAAGTAATACGTTTTATGACATATTAGCTTTACTTTGCATGGGTATATACATATACATATATGTATATATACATTAAATCTCGTTCCAATGCAGATTAGAGAGATTGAAGAATTAATTAAAGAGTTGTTTTTGTTACCGTCCACGGCTGACTTCAAAGCTCTTCTATGTTAAGTAATCAATTTGACTCAATTCACTCACTTTTGGAGCTTGGGTAATATTTCTGAACCACTTTACGTTTAATCCCATCTGCATGTGGATTTACAGCCTCTTTCCTCTGCTTTGTTGTTGGACGTTGCATTAAAGAACATCAAAAGAGAAAAAAAAAGAAAAAAGCCCATCAATCTCACACACTTTCCCTCTGTGTCTCTTTTTATTAGTTTCTTGTCTTTTACCATCTCAGTCTGCTCCAGACACACACTGCACAGGTCGGGTGCGTTTGATTTATCCTACTTAGTTTCCTTCCATGGCTCATTTCCATAAATCACATGTCAGTGTGTTTGTAGCCAGAGGGACGTTAACAAGAGGCCGCAGTCCAAACACAGCGCGCATAAAAAAAAAACTCCAAAACTCTCCCGATACACACAGCGCCGACCGGCTCCACGGACACATCCATCAACGCAGCGAGAGAGAGAGGAGTTGTTTTGTCATCTGCAGAGCGTTGTTGAAAGAAAGCGTGTGTGTGTGTGTGTGTGTGTGTGTGTGTGTGTGTGTGTGTATGTGTGTGTGTGTGTTTGAAGTGTGCTTGTGTCCTCCACTTTCTCAAGTTGGACCACATGGCGAGCTGAAGGGGGGAGGGGGGGGGGAGGGGGCGACGAGTTCAGCCCGAGATGTGCGAGTGTTTGCTTTACGCTCACGTGCACCAAAAGTCCTCCTGGGGTAAAAGTTCACATACGAGCAGGCTTCGGGGCACGGGCGGCGGCCGTCGTTTCCATGGAAACGGAGCCACTTAGACGCTCCTTCCTGTGTTGTTGTCCTGAAGGCTGGACGGGGCTATGTGTGTGTGTGTGTGTGTGTGTGTGTGTGTGTGTGTGTGAGAGAGAGAGAGTGTGTTTCCCACGCTGCTGAGATTGAATCAGATACTATCTACTGTCTTTCCACTCCCCCCTTCTGTTTACTAAGCACTTCCTCTCTGGCCTCAGGGGTCAGAGGTCACCCAGTAAACAGGGACTGGAGTCTGGCCTTGAGTTTGGCCTGGACTGGTTTTTAAAGTCCAGTCGCTGCTTTTTAAAGTCCTCAAATAAAGATCTGAACGTCCTCTTCCGGTTCCACTTCATTCCTCCAGTAGATCCACCAACCTGAGCGCTTTGAGGCCATTAAGCTCTGTGGCTCCCAGCCCTCTGCTGCCCCTTAATATAAAGCAGCGTCTACTTAATACCCGTTGTCGCAATTGAAAAAGCAAACACTCAATGAAATAAGCATCACTTTGTGTTGCAGGAATATATTTTATTTGGTGGGGAACTGCTCATTCTGAAGGCCTTTTCTATGCGACATCAATATATTTTTGACCTATTCAATACGAACACTTATATTGCACAACAACACAAAGTCTCCGTAGTCCGAACCAACTTTATTACTCCTTTCAACCTCGACCAAGGCGGCGAAGACCAGATCCACTCCTTTTGTTGTGGCCTTTCACAATAAAAGCCCAGGACATACATAAAGCTTAACTGTTTACCAGAGGGAATCGAAATTCAGTCTGAGAATTTCACTAAAGGGAAACTCAATAAAATATCTTACAGTAGCTTTAGGCTTTACAACAGTTGACCTCAGACAGGCTGCTCTGGGTCAACAGGATCCTTTTATTGAAAAAGTGCTGCGACTGTCGCAGATTTACCCGTATGAATGGTTCATGGTTTTCATGTTCCCCTTTTAAAGGCCTTTAGAGGATCATATAACAATCATACATACTTACTGGGCTAGTTTCTTTTCGTGACAGATTCAGTGTTTTCCTGTGCCCGACCCTTGGTCATCGTTTTAAAAGCTCTTTGGCTGTTTTAACTGCGTACTTCTCTAATGCTGTTTGTCAGAGAGGGAACGCGTGTGTGTGCAGGTCACCTTCGCCCTCGTCCCGTTTTTATATATCTTATCCATGATATTAATAATGCAATGTTAAAAAATGACACGATCAGTTTTCTTCATTGACGTTAATGAAACGCTGAGATGAAAGCCGGCCGTGAAAGCCTCTTCCTTCAGCGGGACCCTCGCTCCCTTAAGTTCATCAAAAGAGACCCCTCCAACGGCCTGTGAGACTTAACAGATAGAAACATCATGTGTCCTTCTAGGATTGATGACACACACACTGTTCCCCTCAGGAGCTGTTTGTGGCCCTGAGCACTGCCAACATCTTGACTTATTAACTGCCTCTGTGACAGATGTGTGTGTGTCTGTGTGTCTGTGTGTGTGTGTGTGTGTGTGTGTGTGTGTGTGTGTGTTGATTGTAATCCCTGCTGCTCCGATTAGCAACACACAATCCCTCCGTTCCCGCGAGACAAGCTGTCATCTCAGACAGGAGCAAAAATAAGACAGAAAAAGTGGAGGAAGAAAATAAAAAAAAAAGAGAGGAGGGACGAAGGAGAGCGCGGGAGGACGGCGGAGGGGAGAGGACAGGAGGAGGAAGACAAGAAAGTGAAACAAGAGAGAGCGAGAGAGAAAAAAAAAGGACAGGTGGGAAAGGAAAAAATAAATAGTGGAGAGGTGGACGATGAAATGAGGGATAACACAAAAATCTGCATGTTGTCATACTCTCAAAATGATTGATTATGTTTTGCTAAACCAGCATTAATCACATGTTTAAAACTGTGACCGCACGGAGAAAACAGGTCTACCTCGGACGGTTGATTTGAGAATGCATTTCAGTTGTCTGGGAACTTCATTTTTTTTTTTGTTTATAGGAGACAGGGTTGCACAAAAGAGAGAATAGAAGAGACGAGAGAAAGAGAAAGAGAATGCAATAAAGATATGGGGCTGATATAAGGACAGAAAGAAACAGAGGAAGTGATGAAGAGATAAGGAGGAAAACAGAGAGCGATGGAGAGATACGAGAGGGAGAGTTTGTCCTCTGTAAATACCAGACTTCCTTATAAACTTTGCTTTATATAAACACCACTTTTTCTCACAGTGGAAACAGAAATGAAAATGAATCACATCGGAGACGTTAAGAACAAAAGGGCAACACGCGGCAAAACAGTCAAATGGGTATTCCACTTAGTACGCAATGTTGTCAAAAATGTGTGAAAAAAGACAAACAATATTTGAGCGCTGTGACAACGGCACACGTAAATACCAGAGTGACTAAAAGTTGACATTTAAAGGGTATTGAGCAACAGCGTGACCGCGGTTGGAAGAATTTGCGATTTGAGTTTTCCCAGAAGGTGGGCTGATCCCTGTGGTGGTGTTTGTTCCTTCAGATGCAGATAAAGGGACAGGCGCAGCAGAAGGTAAAGAAACATCTTCTAATTTTATCTGGTCTGAGAGGGAAACATGTCACGAGTGCATTTTATAATCCAGGATGAATCACGTAAAGGTCCGAGCGCCGCTGGTTGAGCGGCAAAGAGGTTCTCGCAGTTCAGTTCACCGTGTGCTCGCTGATTAAAGACCCGGAGGACGAGCTAATGAACCACACCTGCAGAAAAAATACCTCCAGAGAGAGAGAGAGAGAGAGAGAGAGAGAGAGAGAGAGGCCTTGACCTGCTGTCTCAACTCTCCTGCTTGTTTTTTGCCCTCAGCCGTCTCACTTTCTCACAGGATTTGGGAGATTTTTTCAAAACTCTTGAAACCTCCCCCAGTCAGGAAAAAGGAGGGGCCGGGCAGGTGAGAGAGGAAGAGGAATGGCGAGAAAAAGGGAATCAAAAATGAAAAGCTCCCCCATGCATACATTGCCATTCCAGAGACCAGCTACTCCCATGTTAGAGATTTTGTCGAAGCAGTCTTGTAGATAGCGGCTTCAGTTCCTCCTGGAAAGGGCCGTCTGATAGCCACGTAAAAGGCTAAATATAGCGTACATTTAAAGTTACTGTGAGGAACTTTTAACTGGTTCTGAACCAGTCTCAGTGTAGTCCTGGTCCTCTATAGACCTCCATCAGTAAACAGACCACCAGAGAGAAGATGGTCTGGTTCTAGAGAGTTCTTCTTAAAGCTCGGAGCCACCGGGTCGGATTCTGGTGAAACCAGATGACATCATGCAGGTTCACCAGAACCTCCTTCAGCTCAGACTCCAGCGGGGCCTCCAGCAGAGACCATTGTCTCCTCCTCCTCCTCCTCTTCCTCCTCCTCCTCCTCCTCCTCCTCCTCCTCTTCCAAGAGCCGACACCGACACCACGCTGCTGGAGACCCAGGACGTATTGCTGGACCCGCTGGAGGGAAGGGGGGTACGGGGGAACCAGAACCAGGATGAGAGGGGCCGACTGTCAGACCCTGCTTCAGTACAATGAGAGGTTCTCTAAAGGGACCCTGGTGCTCAGAGACACTACCACTTTTACCAAAATCAACACAAAATGTGTTTTGCTCCCGTGCTGATGCTCCTGTCTGTTTTTCCAAACGGAGAGCGTATCCACCGCCTTCTACTGCACGTAGTATACTGACAATGGATAAGTACTTCATACGATCCTTCTTCAAAAAGTCTGAACTATCCCTCTGAGATTTCCCTTAATTGTGTCCACGTTTGGTTAAATACTGCAAAAATACCCCCTGAAAAAAAGGATATTGAGAAATATCTTACCAACTAAATCCGTGAAACAGGAACTGTAAAATGCAGTCTTCAGAATGGAAATAAATAAATTGACCTGACACTGAAAACCAGGGTTGTTCGAAAAAGAAGAAGTGGAGAGGAAGGAAAAGGAGGAGGAGAAGGAGGAGGAGGAGGAGATAGTCAAGAGACAGAAACCCAGAACAAAAACAAAGCCAGCGAGAGTGAGCCAGTCCAAGTGATAGTTACCTGGCCTTCAAGCATGTAATTCATGTCCTGATGACAGGGTTGCCACCGGCGACCTCTCCCCGGGGACCGTCTCTCACAATCTCGATGGAGCCACGGGACCACGCCCCCTTTCGTCCCGCTCTTTGATCTCTGACGTCCTGGACCTTTTTAAATTGACGGTGTGTTTGCAGGAGGGGAACCACCCCCCCCCCCACCCCCTCCCCTTTCCTCCCTCCATTTCCAAGTGTGTGGCACAGGTAGACTCTCTGTGACTCAGACTCTCGGGAACATTTGTCAATAAGCATGTTGACAGGAAGAAGTGGGTTCTCTAAAAATGGCCGTAGTGAAAATACGAAAGGGCTTGAATTCCTAAATGTTGTAAATATGAAATATGTAAGTTATGGTCACCATAGATCAACATTTAAAGGGTGTGAAAACAACTTTAATGCTGTATTCACACCAAACGTTACTCTCGGGAGTCTGATCGAGGGATCATTTGTGTTTATTTGCATCATTCAAACGGATAAAAAGGGGATGACGAAATAACTTCATAATGATGCCAATTTGTAAAAACTCTGAATTAATGTTTTGTTAGTTCTCTCCGCAAGACGACAAGCAAAGAAACACAAATTTAAAACGCTTGTTTTCTGAATGGAGCTCGGATCGTTTGGATGCTTTGCTAACATTGTAGCTGCTCCATCAACACTCACATAGGCGTGAATACGGCAGCGTCGTTATTGTTTGTACCAAAATGGTTTATACACATTCATTTATACACATAGTTTCGTCCGGTCCCGACTAATATGAGGTATCGTAGAGCTCTGGGTGAACAACAAAAATTTTTTTCCCCTATTTCTGATTCAACAAGGTCAGGACTTCAGGAGGAGAATTTGCGTCGCGTTTGGTGTGAACTCAGCATGAGAGTCAAATCTAGATAAATCATGTATTAAGAACTAGAGGCAAATTATATCATATGCAAATTACTAAAGGCACAAAGTAAAAGAAAATTCTGTAATGATCTTCCCAAAGAGAATTAACTGTTTGGTTATCATAATTCTTCTAATTCTTAATCTAATTCTATTTTAGTTTTTGTTTCGTCACGCTTGTCTTGTGTCGCATCGATGGACTTGGCTACAACTGTATTTTTTGTGCAACCCTGTGTTGAAGAATGGCAATAAACGATCCTTAACCCTTGAACCGCGAATGAAGCTAGAGGCGATTAGCTCAGCTTAGCATCGAGACTGAAAACAGCCTTAATCTGTTTGAAAGTAAACAAATCTGCAAAGAAGCAGCTGCTTATGTTATATGTTGTTTGTCTAGTAGATTAAACAACTAGTTTACTGACTAGTTCAAACTACTTTATCCAGCTGTTTCCCATTGAAACCAGTTTAACCCGGTAACCTTCAGTTGTAGCACCTCTCAGTCGGCTCAAACCCCAGCGCTGCTACGCACTGGAGAGCTGGCTGATTTCAGCGGGAAGGACTAAACAAAAACACAAATCCATTTTTTCTTTTCTGACACTTTGGATTTAATTCAATACACAAGTCATGGAAATGTACGAAGACCGGAATTGTGAGAACTGAATACCCAAGCGTATATAGAGAGTTGAAGAATCAGTGAGAACAAAAATGTCAATTGTATTGAAATTTAGTTCCAAACTAATGAATTCAGTTTATTTAGATCCACTTTTTTAAATGCAGTTATTCAGTGCATTTTTTAATAATGGTGATTTTCTTCTTCATCTCTACCCCTCATTTTGTTGTCAGATGTCTTGGTTCCAGAGCAAGTTTAAAGTGGCAATCTTGTAGATTTTCATTTAATGAATTGTCTGTTAAGACACTGTCTATGGCTGAAGGAGGCAACACAATGGGGATTAAGCGTATTGCAATATTTCGAGATTTGCTGTTATGAACTGTGCATGTGTTGACATTCGCCAAAAAAAAAAGAAGTGGTTTAACAATTTTTCTCCATTGCAAACGCACAAATAATGGAATTATGCACACAAATCAGAAAATATTCTGATGCACCCAAAAAATCTCTGAGCACAATTCCTTTGTTTTCAGAAATTCAAAATCGACGTGGGCTGAAGTCTTAATGATTGACACTTTAAGCGCTAACGAAGGAACTGTTGTGGGATGTTTTTCACAGAAAGTGGAACGAGGAAAATGTTAAAATGTAGCTGCGATCATCGTGTAGGACGAACAAACGATGCACACAGGTTTTCAGAGCAAAGGTTGATTATAATGGTCCTTTGGGTACGATTACCTTCATTTTCTCTACTTTAGATAATACGGTTAAATCTGGGGGATTTATTTAAATCCTGTCTGAGTATCTGACCGCTCATCTTGAGGCCACAAACGTTTTTGAATGATGCTTCAGTTCAGCCACTCTGCCTTCTTAGAGAGGATGATGAGCTTTTTGTGGCGGGTTCAGATCTGCCTCCCTCGATCTCTGTCATTAAATATTAAAATAAAGAAACGGAGACAGGCAGAGGGGCGACACCTCCAGCAGTCCTCTCTGCCTTGAAGGGAGAATTTACACACACACACACTCTCGGGGGTCCTCCTCCCCTCCATATTGACGGCGAGCCTCTGGCGAGCTGTAAAGCAGCAGGTTGGTGGGTTTTTAAGGGTGTGGACGTCCCAAACTATTGACCGGTGCAGCGCAGCACCGCCACGGTGAAATTAGCAAGATGGCGACATATGTTTTTTATGGTCTGTCTGAGTCCCCCCCCCCCCCACACACACACACACAGACACACACAGACACACACAGTGTCCCCCCCGCCAACACCTCCTCAGGTCAAACAAATCCCTTTCAAATCTGGGCCTGCAGCCTCCACACAGGGGGTAAGGCGGGGTGATTGTGTGTGTGTGTGTGTGTGTGTGTGTGTGTGTGTGTGTGTGTGTGTGTGTCTGTGTCTGTGTGTGTGTGTGTGTGTGTGTGTGTTTGCATGAATTCCTGGATGGTCTCTTAAATTCTTTAGATTGAAAAGAGTCTTATAGCTAAGTTTAACTCTTGATCTTTCTATCACATCCTGTAAAATATCCTGTTTTTGTTTTACAATAATTCACATTTCTCTTATTTGTCAAATTGCAGAGAAGTTGCTGCTTCAACTATGAAGATTCAGGATTTCAGTTCAAGTCTTCATTTAAAGGAAAAATTCTGCATTTCTGCAACCTGGATGTCATTATCATGATTTTGGCCATCCTTGCTGTCAGCTATGATAATATTTCTACTCGTTAAGTTAATTCCTGACATTAGTTGGTGGTGACAGTTAAAACAGAGTCCATGGTGTCACTGCATCCTCAGATTGGTTATTTTAAATAAGGTATTTTTCAGGATTTCAGTTATTTTAACGGGATACAAAATGAAAACCTATTTCACAAATTATTCTAAATTCCTGCAAATTTAAATCCTCAAAGCCAACATTTCCTATCAGGAATATTCCACCAACAGCAGATTGATATGAAGTCAACCTAGCCTCAAAAACAGCCTTTGACAAAAATACTGTGGTTTCCAACTGCATCTCGCTGTCATCATGGCAATCTTCATTGTTTGTGTCATATACTTCGATTTCTTTGGGACTTTGGTGGAAAGTTATGTCACCTGCTATAGTTTTAGCTGACTGCACTCTGGACATTAAAATAACACCACGCATTATGCAGCATTGTAAACAAAGACAGATCCAGTGAAAAGAAAACAATGAGCTAAGACTTCAGTGGATTAAAGTTGGATAGACTTAATTCACTAACTAAATAAAGCGGGGAAACTCCCGTCCAAGTCTTGTTTGCTTCAAGAGACTCGCTGCTAAAGGATTTTGGGTGGAGTCCGCTGCTTCTGTACGTTCAGCTCTTTGACTGAATCGACAGAACAGGGCTGCACCCGGGAGATTTTGGGCTGCGGCCTGATTTTCCTGCAAACTCACTGTCAAAACTTTAAGACAAAGTGTGTCCAAGATTAAAAAGAGAGTGTGTCCAAGATAGCAAAGAGAGCAGGACCATCTCTGTTTCCACTTTAAACTACTTTTTATCAGGTCAAATCGGCATAATCGGGTTCAGCTTTCGCAGTTTTGAGTTTTAGTTCAATACATTTTGATTTTTATGACTTCCCGGTGTACTTTTTTAGACTATTGTGAGAGCAACACTTGATGTTGTACTGGTCTTAATCTCACACCGTCCCTGACCAGAGAGAGTCGTCTTTGTTTTGGCGAGTCCCGCTCTCCTCGCTTATAATCTGCTGAGGACAGTTCACTGTCTCAGACACTTGAATTAAGACTAGTGGATTAAACTGGTGAAGAATTAGCCTGATGAGTTTCCTCAGCCAACACAACGGCAAACTAAACTCCCCCAAGCTGTAAGCTGCTCACAGTCTGAAGACGGGCTCTCGCTGTCTGAGACACACACACACACACACACACACACACACACACAAATACATGCAGATAAACATTCGTTGGCTGAGGAAATAAACACAAACACACGTAATTACAGCAAAATCTAATCTCGTTCTTGTTTTTGTTTTTTTACATGAACATTTGACACAAAAATACCATTTTAAATACTAGAGCTTTTTTACAAAATTCAACGTTTCCACGGCCCAGTGGGCTGCAATCCCGACACATTCGCACTGAAAGGAATAAAAACGCATGCTGACAAGTTGCATGTTAAACATATCAGCGATCACTTCCTCTCTGATTTCCCGTCATTACCAGAGTTCTTCTCGACAGTCCAGTCCAGATATTTTTGCGTTTCCGTGAGCAAAAGTTGTAGATGTAGATATAGAACCACTCCATTCTTGGTCGAGGTTCCAAGCTAACTGAGCTCACTGATTGGTCCAAAGGGAATCGGCACCAGCATGTCACGGGATATCTTGCACAAATTCGCCATTTTTAACAGCCAAGCTTCTGTCAACAGCGAGCGTGATTGTTTAATTCACTCGACCCCAATTAAAAAAAATAAAAATAGCACACAAATTTACGCTGTGTACAATTGACAAAGTGCAGATCCTCTGGTTGAAATGACTCTGCGAACGTCTCTTGGAAGGTGATGTCACTGCAGTTTCTCCGCCGATCGGAAGAGACTCACACCAAAGAACTGTGGCCGCATATTGCCTGTATTTTTTGTGCAGCTTTGGGCCTAATTAATGACACAAAATATTCTGCTTTTTGCCTTTATTTTTTCAAAAAAGACAATGACTTCATTTACATGCACACCGCTATTCCACTGTTGCTCGAAATATGACAGTATTCTGAATTTGATACGAGTCATGTAAACTGCATATTCTGTTTGGATATTGAGAATTTGTTGTCCTTGGAGCATAATCCGATTAGGACGTGAGGGATATGCCGATATTATTCACGTTTTAGGAGCAATCTTTGGACTTCGATACAGCGCCTTTCGGAGTATGCGTCTCAATTGTGGTACCATAGTATGAAATAACCATCTTAAAAAGGTGTGATATGTGCGCATATCCAAAAACCTATATCCAAGTCTTTCATAATGTTTAAAATTAGGTGTGTTCCTCCTCATTTCTTTTATCTCTCTATTGTCCTTCCACTCTCAAAACAACGGACAAAGCTGAGAAAACCAACATTGGTTCTTGGTGTGTCAGCGTCCTAACAACCCCTGACAAACCCCACTGTAGGTGAATGGAGCTCTATTAGCATGTACTAATTGCCTCGACAAACGTTAGTTTAGTGTCACTCAGTTGACACATCATTTCCTCGGTTTCATCAGTTAACAAACGCACATAGGATCCACTCCATTAAAACGTTTGTCATGGTATCATCCTTTCATTTTGTTTGCTTTCTATCCTTCAGGAGCTTCCTGTTGTCTTGGGAAAGCTACTTCCTTTTACACTTAAAATATGAAGACAGACGATTGATTTTATTTTGAAATAAAACTCTTTATTTCGTGCACTGCTGGCATAATTTCTTTTTTTATTCTGTGGATTGATGTTATCAAATACAAATCTAGTAATTACAGTTCAATGACAATTTTCCAAAGGGTTTCCTGATCCTTTCATGAGCTTCATAACCTCAGGGGTGACAAAAACTGAAGATGAATACATATAAGCTGCCATGAATTTTGTAAGTCTTTTCACGAGTCCTGAAAAATATGACAAATGTACATTTATAAGCTCAACCATACAGGTTTTATTGATTGCTTTCCTCTTTACATGTGGAATAACTCTCTGCAGCTACATTTATTGATAATATAAATTACACACTAAATGTGTGTTCTGAGCAAATAAAAAGGCAAAAACGTGATTCACTCACTCTCAGCTGATGTGTCTCAGAACTCACACCGCTGTGAGGTTTTTAAAGAAAGGGGATAACATTTTGCCTCCGTCAGACATCAAAAAGCAAAGGTAAAGAGTTGTAAATGAAGTGCTAATGGCTCCACCTGAGCTGATTTGAGCTTGTATCAATAAAAGGCAGTTGAGCGACTGCTAATACCGTCCCATTCACTGCCTTTGTTCTTTAGCTCATTAATGCTAATGCTAGCTGTTTGGGGACAGCGGCTACGTAAACAAACCATGAAGGGGAGCGGATTGCATTTACCTACTGTGGGTCCCACTTTTTGCGTGTGCGTGTGACTGTGTGTGTTATAGCGTGTGTGTTATTATATAATGGAGACATAACAAACATGTACACACACTTGCAATTCTGTGTTTTGATTATGACACTTCTCTTTAGCTTCTTCTCAAAAACACCCAAATACAAACCTCAGATTGACTAAACGACAGGAGGAAATAATGTGATCGTCCATTAATATATATTTAGTTCTTTGTGCTGTTATTCATGTATCATCTGCAAATACGTAAAAATTAATTCTTCAAATACGTTCATTTAGATCATTGTGAGTGCGCCTTGTTCTGCAGTTTCTGCACATTTTTATATTAAAAAGTGAGTTATTTCCAAACAAGTAAAGTTATTAACTGTTATGTAAATTATTCCAATGCCTCACTTTTACCATGACAGCAGCACTACAGTAACTGCCACTATCTTATATAAAAAACAGTTTTTTCTGCAGGTGGTGAGTTTGCATTTGATAACTGATCTGGTTTCACCCCAAATGAATCAAACTGATCTATAAGTGATGCAAATCAATGTGCTTTTCGGATGAGGAGAATTTGCATAGAGAGTCGAACACCGCTTTTGGTTAAATAATTGTTTGTTTTCTTCTTCTGAAAACACTGCAAAATATGTTTTTCTTATCAGGTTATGTTTTGTCTATAATTGAGTTCATTTTAAATCTAAGTTTTTAAAATCAACTTTCGCCCGTCTTGAATTGAACACAGCACACGGACACAGTCACAAAATTAACAAAAAACATTTTTTTCACTTCAAACCAGTTTAAATATTATTGTTCACTGGTAAGGGTTTTAATACTCAAATACAAACAGAAAATAAGTAATAAATAGGAAATCTTTGAACGAATCAGAGACTTTTAATCACAATATAAGACAGGGTTCAGAGATTGATCAAACACAAATACTAATTCTTAATTCAGTGACGCGGGAACGTCAACATTTGTATTTATTATTTCAATAATTTACAGTGACTTTTGGTGAGATCACTTATATATATAACGAAGCCAGAGACAGTGATGAGGTCAAGTGTCAAAGTCGCAGTGCCTTGACAGTAAGACTTAACGGCAGTTCTTCCCAACGACGGGCGACTTCTAATGATGATGGACGCTGCTGCTGTGGAGAATCGTGCCATTGTTCCAGGTGACATTCCTGCCAGTCATTCGGGGCTGCGTTTGCCAGCCCTCCTCACTGCATGACAAAGAGCCGGGTCACCTGACGCCCTAACTTCACCCGCTTCACTCAGCAGCCTCCCAGCTAAAGTAAACAAACTGTTAATTCAGGATAATTCACCATAACCCATAGCCCCGGCCATATAAATTCCTCACCTCTGTCACTCCCTTCCTTCTCTCCATTCGTACCGCCTTTTCCTTTCTCTGCTTATCCTTAATTAACACAAGTTTCAGTGAATGATGACTTCAAGGAGAAAAAAAACTAAAACCAATAATCTCCAACATTACAAATAGAGAACACTAAGTTCATCAGGTTTTACGGCCAACTTTCTCACATGAACCCAATGTTATGCATTTGTTTCCAGAACATTTTGGAGGTTCGCCGTTCGATTTTACAGTGTTTGGATACGATTCTCTGAATGTTGGTGGATAGTTGATCAAAAAGGGAATCAGGAATCAGGGCTCAGGGATCCCCATGGAAAGATATTGCTTCTCTGTTGTAGCTCAGGGCGCTTTCACAAGCCTTAGTGTGTTTGGTTAGTTGGAATCAAAGTGAAACGGATACTTTCGGTTTGTTTTCCATTTAGTGTGGTTCGGTTTTACAGTGCACAAATGAATGCAGACAAAATAAAACAAATTTAATATGCAAAGGGACGTGTGCAAAAGAGCAGGGTCAACATTTTTTTCCTTTTGAATCCAATGATTTACTGCGTGTTTACTTCATAAACATCACTATTTTTGTGGACTTTATTCAGCATTCTTTATTTGCCCTCTTTGGCCCAGATGTCAAGCAAATATCAGACTTCTGCCGAACTCCAAGTCAATCCTCTCCCACTGATGTCAACCTGTTTCCATTTCAACGAATGCCAGCATATCCCCCATAATCCCTCTGGGTTTTGGTTCGTTTTCCTGCCATTGGGTCGGAGGATGTCACGAACCGCACTCGGGTTCTCTTGGAAACGATTACTGTGTTCACAACTCCCCGAACAAACCGCACCAGAGTTTTCGATTAAAACTGACTAAATGTTGCCTTTGTAAAAAAGTGCCCTTAGTTTCTCCAAAATGTTTGTGGGTAAAGTTAGCAAGGAGCAAACATTTTCTTGTCCTGGAATGTTTTGCCAAAGGCACCAATGCTGGAGTTCTGGAGAATCAAATTCTGTTTTTTTTTAACAAAGCTTGTTGCAGGACTGGTCAGCCGGGCGGTCCAGCACTCAAGACTCAAATATTTTTAACAAATATTGGACGGATTGCCGGGACATTCGGTGCAGATGTTGGTGGTCCCCAGATAGTGTGTCCTCGAGACATTGGTGTTGCCTTATGAGAGTAAAGCTCTGGGGATCAGACATGTTATATGACTCCAACATGGAGACATATTCTAATGAGACAGTTTAACATGTGACAATAAATGAAGTGTAATGACGGGTGTGTGAAGGTAAAGAAAGGTTTTTGTTTTTTTTCGGGAGGAGGAGGAGGAGGAGGAGGAGGAGGAGGAGGAGGAGGAGGAGGAGGTGCTCATCATCCCTCTTCTTTTCTCCTCCTCATGCCACAGTGAACGGGATCATTCATCCTCTTATCAGGTGAGTCCTCCCCCTGCCTCACTCCCCCCTGGCCTTTGTCCTCTCCGACAATGGGGCGATCAGGGGTGAGGGAGGGAGGGGAGGAGGGAGGGGGGGGGTATAAAGAGGTAAAGGGGCAGTAAAAGAAGAAAAAAAAGAAAGGTGGTGTTGATCCGTCGTTCTTTACGGAGAGGTGGTTCAGGTAAATAGGGGCCTTTTTCTCCTCTTTGCTTTGTTGCAGCTTTGGAAGCATAATGAAGGGGTTTGTGTGTGTGTGTGTGTGTGTGTGTGTGTGTGTGCCACTGACCCCCATGCATGTATCCCACCCATTTTAGATTCTCTCTCTTTCTCGTGTGAAAAATGGGCCTAAAAGAAACACTCTCCCGGCAACTTTTGATGCAAAAGTTTGAATCACCCACTACTCACCTGGCTAAAAGGCGAAACGTCCTCACAGTCTATTTAGTTGCATCCTTTTGTTGCAAAACCGTGCCTTTTGATTTTTTTTATGTCAATACGTTTTTTAACGTAAGCTTAATAAATATGATGTAACAGATGCACATTATTTAAAACAAGCTCAACAGAATAGAATGAAAATTAAATATTCAAATGAATCCTTTGTGTGACAATCGTATCCACAATACTCCAGAATATAAAAGGACACTTTAAAGATATTATTTTTGGAGTAAATCAAACTGAGTGGAAATTACGCCCTCAGTTATATCCAATAGTTTTTTTTTTTTATTCTATTCCTTTGCTTTTCCTTTTTCGTATAAATACATATATTATCTGGCTGTTTCACAATATTCCACTTCTTGGTTCTAACACATGCTGCAGACTGAAATATAGAGTTGTCATCGTCTTTTTTCTGACTGAAATGCCCGAAATACAGTGAAGTAGACTTTTTTTTGTCTTTTTCTTCAAAGAACCATAACACTCAAAACACACAAGCTCCCTGCGGTCCAGCCTGAGGTTAGCTTTTCAGTGACCCGGGGAGGCCCTGAGCTGTCAGCGCCCCGGGGAAGAGCTCTGACTGCTGGGGGAGAGAGTCACCTGCACCCCCCCCTCCCCCTCCCTCACTCCTCTCCTCTGGAGGAGATCAGAGAGCCGAGAGTGGAAGGTG
>JACSYO010001107.1:255000-285000 GCA_016806645.1 Ophiodon elongatus | reverse complement strand
TCAAAAATATATATAATGAAAGCGTAAAGTGTAAAAAATCAAGCTAAATAAAAAAAGAAAGAAAAACGGTGAAAGTGGAGATTTGAGAGGATGAACTCAAATGTATCAACAAGAGAAAAATAATAAACTTGAATATCCCAAAGAGAAGAGAAAAAGAGCAAAAGTAACAGAGTTGGTAAAATCCGCAATTGAAGATTCAATGTGAACAAATTAATAAGAAAGATTGATTGGGAGAAAAAAACCTACAGTGAGCATGATAATGAGAAAGAAAAAGATGGTTTAAATACGCATCAGAGATGCTCATTAACTGAGAAGGATTTTATATTTAAAGCACAGCAGCTTCAGTTAACATGTCGTGTTTGTGGGTTGCAATTAAATCACTATTTCATACTTGTTCAGATGACGGAAACAAAAAATTGTGAATTTGACTGAATTAAAACGCTGACAGTGTGCGTTTGATGTGAAACGTATTCATAAAAAGCATTTTTGCTTCAGAATCGTCAACGTTCATCGTGGTTTGCAGATTCCTGCTGCAGATGTACAACAGTCAGTAACCTGAAGCCTCACTTTGTTCTGTCCCACTTTTTCAAAAGGATGTTGACTGTGATGCAGTTTTATTAACTGCCAACTGAAAACAGGACGTATTTCTATTGTTCAGGTGTTTCGCTGTGGACAGAAGTCTGGCTCGTCTCTTCTGGGATTCGTAGCTACACCTCCTCCTTTCTTCTTTACATCTTGAGAAGGAAGACTTTCTTTCACAGGGTTGTTTGAGAGTAAACACAAATAGATAATACATGTTGAAATCGACATATGTATATGCTTTGGTTGTGTGACAGAGGAAACTACGTCAGTTTTAAAAGCGCCTCAAAAATCAGCTGATTTTATCGTCAATATTAAGAGATTTTATTTGAATATAAGTGACTCTTTGTACAACATGACACATGGCTAGTTAACATTGTCGATCATAACCAACAGCTTCATGAATAAGACAAGTGCATTAGTCACGAAGCCCACATGTGAGCCTCCCGGCTGATCTCCTCCAGCATTCGTGGATATATAGAAAAATAATGCGCCGTAAATTGTGCATTATTTCGTGGGTTATCCTTGTAACCAGGAAAAAGAATGTATAAACATCCCGAAAGCACACACAGGGCGGGAGGGGAGGCGGCTGGGGCAGGAAGGCACAGTTCGTTCCCCTTTTTGAAAAGAGAAGTCATGTTGATTTATTTGTCATGTAATTGTTGTTGCGGAATTTAGTTCGTTATTATTCCAAACCTAAACACCGATCTTTTCCGAAACCTAACCAAGTCATTTCTGTTTCTGATTAGTTTCCTATGAAGACTGACGTTCATTTTGAAAAGGCCGCATGCACGCGACGAGCAGAAATTGAAACATTTTGCTGGCTTTTGTCGGAAAACGTACAAAGAGTTGAGGCCGTAACTTTTCGTAAGATATCATACGAAGGATACGTTGACATGTTGAAGTGCAGAACTAAAATCTTTAGAGGAAGACGAAGTAAAACACACACACTCCCCGTCTCTTCCTCATTTCTGTCTCTGTGTTTTATGAGTGCGTGTCTCTGTTCTGTTTACATGTTAAAAGCTCTTTAATAAGAAGTTGCGGGGGAAGCGGGTGGACCGGAACCTTTCATCTCAACCTGTCTTGTTACACCCATGGGGGGGGGGGGGGACCTTATTTATGGCTGCGCGCAGGTTGCTTCTTTGAATGGAGCACTTACGCAGTTGTCTGAGTCAGACTGGAGGAGGATGAGGAAGAGGAGGAGGAAGAGGAGGGGATGTAATCTATTATAGACTACAGCTCACCTGTTTATAGTATCAGCTCAACTGCAATGTACACGCGTTACGGGGAGAATTACCTAATCTGGCCACTCAGAATGATTGAAATTATTTACTTGGCTTTGTTCCCTTCATGCAGCCGAACGTCACGTTACGTTTTCCTTTCATTCTATCCATATATTTAGATTTCAACAATCTATTTATACCGCTTAAACGTAATTAAAGGTGTTATTTCATGCTCTTTACGTTGTGTGGTGATTGCGTACTTAAACGGTATTAGTGCGAACGAGCAGACGTGACAGTAAAGAAAACTGCTCCGGTTGTGTTGACGGTAAACCTGACAGGTTCCAGTTGTTGTAATCAGATTACTTTAATCTCATTACACACGCGTTGTGTCGGTGCGGAGCTCCACCCGGCCGGGAGACAGACGGATCGGGTTCTCAGCTCGTAAATCGTGGAGGGTTTGTGTCTGATGGGAACTTGTTTTTTTGGAGACAGTGACACACGCACACACACACGCACGCGCACACGCACGCGCACACACGCGCGCACACACGCGCGCACACACGCGCGCACACACGCACGCAAACACGCACGCACACACGCACACACACACGCACACACACACGCACACACACACACACACACACACACAAGGGTGTAAACTGTTGTTGTCTTCAGCACACCTCCAACTTCCTCTTTCACTCACATTTACTTGTTTTCCAAAACAAATAATATTCCAAATGCAGACCTAAATATGTTTGTGATGTGACGTGGAAAACATTCCAAAACAATGGAAAACATTGACACATCAGAGCTGAGTTTGCTTGTTATAATAATGAATGTCTAAATTGTCAATCAGTGCGTGCTACATGCACGCTCCTAAATATCTTAGCTACCGTCAGCTTTTCTCCAGTGCTTATTATTTTTGCCATATTTGAGGTAAGGGGTCGGAGAAAAACCCAATTTTTATAGCTAGATTTCTCCCGGGGGAACGCTGACGTCTTGGCCATGTTACCAGTTTTCTGTTTTTTTCCGTGTGCACGTGTGCATGACAAAGAACTCAGTGACAGGTGGCTGCAACAAGACGACTATAAAACTCCCTTTCTGAATTTCTCACTTCAGCAGAAATGCTCGATGCTGTCAACATAAACTGATTATTTGCAGTTGTTGTATTTTTCAAATACAATTTGCAGTGTGAAAGTGTTGTGGTGGCATGTAACCATTAACTGAGGTAATTGAAGTCAGCATCTTATTGTTTTTTCTCTGAATTCTTCACTATATTTTCTTTTAAATGAAACACATTCTTAGCTGTTCGCGTCATGAGAGGATGTTGTTTATTCTGTTGATTTCAGCTGTTGACTTGATAACTACCTTCTGGTTGCATGAAACACATCATTTAGATCTCTGGAAAAAAAATCAATTCAATCCATTTACAATCCATAATTTTTGCAAAAAAAGAAATAAAAACTAAAACTGATGAGCCTTATTTTAAATGTTCTTCCAGTTTTCCTTCACTTCTTCCAGCAACCCTGCAGTTTACTAGTCTACACCTCGAAATCCATCAAAATTCAAATGAATAAATAATAATAATAATATTATGTTTAATGTGATCAACACATGAAGAACAAGCTATTTTCTTGAATTTTCCCATGTGGAAAGAGCTCAGTGATTTAGCTGACTCACAGGTTTAAAGCGGCGGTGACAGAGGTTGCCATGGAGACATCTGCGAAGTGATTCATCATTTCCTCCGCCGGCCTTCTGAACACCAACGATCAGCTGATGAACTGCACACAGTCAGGTGCGGTCAGGTTGCAAAACCTCCCCACTTCCTGATTCACTTCACGTGCTCTTCGAACCAAAACCAAAAAAATACACCCCCAAATCTATCAGCTATAATTTAACACAGCATGCTTTGAATTAAATCAGATATGAAAACATTATCGGAGCCATCCGTTATCATCAAATGATCACCAGGATATCTCCCCGCCGCCATTTTTTATATTGTCTCACAGTTTGACGGACAAAGACAAAGGTTGTTGTGGGAAAAAAGGAGTCGAGTTGAGTTGTAGGTTAAATGTGAGCCCACGTGTGATTGGTCAGATGATGATCCTCCTGCTGCGACCACAAGGACATGACCTTTCGGACCCACGTCAGTCTTAGTCAGTAAGATACAACAATTTCCCACGATATTTTATTGTCTTTTTTGAATGCTTCCTATAAACCCAGGGCAAACAGTTGACTCTGTACATGATTACGGATTATATGAAATACCTCAAAGTCAATCTGTTTCCATTAATATTCCTACTTGCCGTGTGATGCACAGTTTATACTATTTAGTATACAGTTCTTACTGTCACAGACATAGACTGCGTATCTGAAGTGGACGTAGTCATCGTGACGTCACTCATTGGTTTGTGGACGTTTTGAAGCCTCGAGTTCAGCGATTTGGCCGTCGCCATCTTGACTTTTTGCAACCGATGAACAGAAGTTACCATATTTGGAATGCGGAGGAGTGACGTAAAGTTGTCGTATACGTCTCTGGTAGAAGCAGCAATCTGTCAATCACCTTGTAGCCCCGTCCTAAAGCATCCCCTGCTTTATGGTCTGTTTGACTCTAAAGGACCATAATTTACTAAATGAACATCATGCTGTATTGAAGAAGACTTGAAACTAGAGATTGAGACATAAACTCATGTTTACAATGTTTACTGAGGGAATAAATCAAGAGAGAAGTAGAGTCATTTTCTATAGACTTCTATACAACCAGAGGAGTCGCCCCCTGGTGGTCAGGAGAGAGAATGCAGCTTTAACACATGAAGCTTTGACTTCTATACAACCAGAGAAGTCGCCCCCTGGTGGTCAGGAGAGAGAATGCAGCTTTAACACATGGAGCTTTGACTTCTATACAACCAGAGAAGTCGCCCCCTTGTGGTCAGGAGAGAGAATGCACATTTTAAGACACTTCCGCATCCGCTTCACTCCCAGAACCGGAGGTTGCCGCCTGGTTGCAACCCTGTCTCCTAAAATCTTACGTCCCCGTATGAAATAAATTATATTCTCAATTATGTTGCGTGAGAAACTGTATTTTCTCCTTGGTTACGGTCGCAGTTTCAAGCATGTGTTTAATGTTGTAAATTGGATAAAAGAAAAATGCAAAAATACTTGATTATGTTTAGGAAACAAAAGTAATTGGTTAGGTTTTGTCAAACATCATGGTTTGGCAAAATAAGTCCGTTTTGTTATTTCAGTTAAGGACATAAATTCAAATAAATCAACATGAACTTTTGGTTTCACACTGGTCATGAACATCTTTTTGTATTTTATATAACAATATATTTGTATTTCATAATATACTGTATGTCACAACATGATTAAAGAAACAATTTATACATGTATGAATTAGTATATGTAAGATAAATAATAATAATAATGTGTCAATTATATTATTATTAATATTACATCGCTGCTTGTAGCTTTAATTATTTTTATTATTATTTTACAATTAATTTGTATTATATATAATAAACTGTATGTCATGACATGATAAAAGGAACAATGCATACATATATTAATTATAACATGTAATATTAATATTGATAATTATTATTATTATTATTATTATCATATATTTATGTATTTCATTTAAAATATATTTATATTTTGTATTAGACTGTCTGTCACAACATGATTAAAGGAACACTTACAGGTGTCCAGGTATGAATTATGATATTAATAATAATAATAATAATAATAATGTGTAAGGATTCTGACAGCAGGAGTTTTGACGTCCAGAGGACATTATTTTAAGAAGCAGCCTGGAGTGAAGCCACTTGAGTGCAACATGCTCATCTACCTTCTAAACTGGGAGCTCTGAGAGCTTCACATGACTGAAGTGTCACGCAAACATGCACAAAGTGTAAGTGTGGCTATTTTTCCTTTTCTGTCCTCTGACACTTTCTCACTCTGTCCTGATCCGAGGCCAGCGGAGTGACGAGCTAACTTTCCCTTCTGAGGCAAGACGAACTCTGAACTCTTCACCTGGCTGGGACAGAAGCCCCACACACAAAGACACACCTGCTTTGAGCCATCACACACGCACACACACACACACACACACACACACACACACACACACACACACACACACACACACACACACACACACACATACACACAGCCCGACACTCTCCAAGGCCAAACCTGCTGTAAATCTGCCCTGACACACCGTAGCATGCCACACACACACACACACACACACACACACACACACACGCACGCACGCACACACGCACGCACGCACACACGCACACACGCACGCACACACGCACACACACGCACACACGCACACGCACACACTGGCAGAAGCATGTCTGAACAAAGGCAAAGCTGTAGATGAGTTAGGAGTTTTATTTCTGTCTCTGTGTCTCTTTCTTTTCCCATCTTAGGGCTTCCACACCACAACCTCCGAGCATGCGCACAAGTTATGCTCATCGTCTCTAGAACCTGCACCGTTTTTGGTTGAAAAGGGCTATTAAAGTTTTTGAACCCTCATCTTGGCGTGAGCTACTGAAGACACTTTAACCTAGATTAGTTCATGCAAGATTTAAAAAGAAATGGGTTTGTTTTAAATCTGTCGTCATGTGGCTCTTGCATCGACGTCTTTATACCAGGAACCCCTTGTAAATGAGATACAACATCACACCGGGGTTATTCTGGCTAAATAAAAGTTAAAAATCCTTGAGAAAGCAGTCGCAAATCAGTTGTGTGGCCTTCCACGGAAAACAATAGTTTATTTGAGGATTGTCAGTGAGGTCAGTGAGGTTTCTTCCTTCTTTTTTTTCCTGTTAAAGTTTTTTCTTGTAGGGGAGTTTTGTATGATAATGAGGAAGTTGTATGCTAAACAGATTGTAAAGCCCTCTGAGGATAATTTGTGATTTGGGGCTATACAAATGAATTTAATTTAATTTAATTTAATTAATAATAATATTAAAAGAAAATTGCGTTTTCAAACTCCTAAAACGAGGGCGTTTGAAAACTCTGCCGACGCCGTTTCTATGGAAACTTTGTTTTAAGTCTGGATGAGCAGGAACGGAGACCTTTGAAAGCGTTGAGATAAAAACTAATTTTGAGGACACAGCCTTTCAATAATAATAATTTTGTAAAATTACAGAAGCTTCAGGCAAATAGGGTATCTAATTTCCCCAGTTGATATACAAATGAGGCATTATCCGGTGCTAACTTTTGGTAAATTTAGGAGAAATCTACAGATGCAAATAGACGAAGTAGTAAAAATAGCCTAAAATCTCAAAAGTCCCCTGAATGAAAAAAACTGTGTTTTTGCTTCAGGTGTCTCCCCTTTAAATGACACTCTCACAAAACGTTTCCCAAACTGTTACGTGTGTGTTAAGTGGTTGGGTGGGCCTGTGTCTTCATTACAGTCTCTCTCAACGTGTTGTGATTGACAGCCGACCCCCCTTGTGGTGTTTGTCTCTTCCTCTGTGGTCCGGCGGAGTGGTCTGCACCACCAAAAAAAAAAATATATATATACTATTTAACACTCCTGCACAGTCACAGCAAAAATATTTACACCAGTACGGGTGTAAATCTCCAGACTGCTTCATCGGCACTGGCTGCACATGTGACTCTGTACTTTAATTCCTCTTTATCTTTAAATGAATAGATGAGCACAGGGAAACGTCACTTTGGAGGTGAAGGTTTGCGACCCGTCACCAGTTTGTCTCCAGTTTGTGTCCCTGGATTCCCGACTGTGAAAACAGTGACACAGCAGTTGCTGCAGGAACATGTGAAACTCTTGTTACGCCCCATCAGAGCTGCCACACACACACACACACACACACACACACACACACACACTAATGAGACGACAATGACAACGAAAGCGACACGTCGTTACAAAAAGAAGGAGCCTGCTGTCACCTGGCAGGGTGGGCTGGCGGTTACACCGAGGGTCCCGTGACAGAGAGGTGGCAGTCTGATCCCAGCAGGACGACAAGCCGGACCCACAGAGTGTGTGTTGATGTGGAGGAGAGCGCCATCTCTGGCTGGAGACGCACACTACACCCCTGAAGACACTGGATGCGAACTTTAAAGGATCAATTTTGGGCTAAAAAAACACACCCAATGAGAACAAAGCCAACGATGAATTTCTCAGTGCAGAATCATTTATGCCGTCATGTTGTTTGCATAAAGGAAAGGACAAAAGGAGCCGCTTCCTTCGGCGAGGGCCAGATGTAACTGGGAGTCGGGCGGCGTGTCATCGGCCTTGAAGCTGTGGAGCGTAAATCTTCAGTCAGGTCATTCTCTCTTCTCCCCGCAGCCGACAACTGTGCCACATTCTTCACATTGTCGCGATGGAAAAGGTATATCTGCTGTCTAAACACACACCGACCGGCCGTCTCCCCGTCTTGCTGTTCCACCTGGGCTCTTCTGCAGGCTGCGGGGCTTAAAGGGGCAGAAACACACACCCTCACTTTAAAATAACCACAGTCTTGTCCCCGTAGTGGCACTGCCGTCTGTGTTGTGATAAGGCGTGTGTCAAAGATGTACCGACTCACACACACATGCATGCGGCCCCCCTCTAATCCCCCCTCCTCCCTTCACCCCCCCCCCACCCACCCACCCCCACCCACATGGTCTGGAGCAGCGGCCTGAATAAGCAGAGTGTGGAGGGCCGAACATTCAGCCAGCGGCTGCAGGAATGTCAGCGTGTCAAATACAGTAACACGCACGCAGAGCAACCCGAGCCCGGCGGCATTGTCCTGCAACACTGACGAGACACTGACAGCTGCCACGAGGAGAAGAAGAAGAAGAAGAAGAAGAACAAGAACAAGAAGAAGAGAGAGAGAGAGGAGGGAGGGAAGGAGGTGAAACAGGAGACGCTGGCTGATTCCAGACCAATTAAGGAAATGGACTGAAGGGCAAGACAAAGGGAAAAACTAATGGGAAATGTATTTATTGTTGAGATTATTGAAACATGAGAAAAACAATAAACTTAAAGTAACATGATAAAAATCAACAACTGTTAGATGCGCTAAAAATAAACTAAACTATACGAGTGGCGTCGATACTGATGATTGTCTTATTGTATGCACATGAATGGCATGAGAATCGTCACATTTCATAGACAAAACACAGAATGATGTCAGCAGTGTGCAGCAGGTGGTGGATAACATCTTCCACATCGTGGGTGGATTAGGAGACAATGGGCCCCTAGGCTCAGACACACAGACTCTATAGTTGTTAAGACTCTTCTTGTTGTTTTGTGTCTCACTGGACTGGATCCGCATCTCTCTGTGGTTTTGAGTCTTTTTGTGGTCCGTTTGTGTCCCTTTGGAGTTGTTCTGTGTCTCTTTTGCTGTTCTCCTTTTGTCTGTAGTTGTTTTGCGTCTCGTTGTTGTTCTTCGGCATCTCTTTGTAATTCTTTGGGTCCTTTTGTTGTTATCTTTTCTCTGTGGTTGGTTTGCCCCTCTTGAAGTCAGTGTGTGTCTCCTTGTAGTTGCCTTGTATCTGTTTGTGGTTGTTCCTCCTTTCCACAGTCGTTGTGAGTCTCTTTCTGTCTCTTTGCGGTTGTTTTGCGTCTTTTTGTAGTCGTTTTACTTTTCTCTGTGATCATTTTGAGTCTCTTCCTGGTTGCTACGCGCCTCACTGAGTGACATGCTGTTGGTGAAGGCCAGCGGGGGCCTCCGACACTTTGGGCCTCTAGGCCTGCGCCCTTTAGGCCCGTTCAGTGTATTAAAAAAAAGAAAAATGCTCAAGAGTCCAGGAAAGTGATGTGATATGATTTAAGATCATACGAATGCAGAGGCTCGTTCATTTTCAAGGAGAAATGTCAAATTTGTCACAAGAAGCATGATGGAATTGCTGGTGCAAGTGCAAGTCGCCCAAATAAAGCAGAATCCAAAGTCCTAATACGTGAACCGTGATCTGGAGGTAACCGATCAAGCCTGACACCCGGCATACATTTATTGTTATTATTATTTATTTATCTCGGCTGCTGAAAACTCGACAGCTCGATTGGCGGTTCCTGGAGAGCCTCGCCACGTTCACTGAGTTTCTTTGTCGAACAAGAGAAAGAGTCAGGAGGACGTTGAAACCTGCAGGAAGTGACCCGTAAACCTGAGGGATTATGAGTGGCAGGAGACAGATGCAGCTTCTTGAGCCTGGAGAACTGTGCAGAACGGCCATAACTCAGCTTCTTCTTCATGCTCTTGTTGGGAGGGTCACCAATCCAGCAGGTTTACAAGGCCTGGTTCACTTGGGGCTAGTTTGTTTCGACCGGTTCGGACTTCGATGAACCCCCCCACCCCCCCAAAAAAAAATAAACAACAACACAATGTTCCTCCGAGTCCGATTCTGAAGAAAAAAGAAAAACAATTTAAGGTGAGACGGCCTGAGGGAGAGTTTCAGATGGAGAGAAAGAGTGAGAGAGGCTTAAAGAAAGAGAGAGGGGGATTAGAGAGAGAGAGGTGGGGGAAGAGGAAGGATCAGTGAAGGAGGACGAAGGCGTTTAGTTTCACAGCTCAGGGTGTCAGCGGTGAATATTTAATGTTGGATTCCTCTTGTTTCTGTTCACGTTAATTTACTCATCTGCTCTCATTTCACTCTGCCTGCCAGCTCCGTTTACACTGAGAGGGGCTTCACATGCTAGTGGAGCCAATGGAGCTGCTGATCATGGGCAAAACCCAGTCAGCATGCTTCTTGGTGATTTTTAGGACCATGCAACTCAGTTAAATCCAGTTGGGTGTGCTCCAAAATGCAGAAGCCTTCACTTCTTTAGAAACAAAGGCCTGTGTCATCATCACTTTGCATCATTTCTTGATTTTGCTGTGACGTAAAGATGAGGACGGGGGGAGGCTGATGCGGGTAAACAGCTGATTAAATGGGTTTTGTTCGGCCAACCAACACGATAAAGGAACTTAAAGGTAGAATATCTGTAATGACAGTAAAACAAATTGCATTTCTGTCTAAAAATAAAATAAAATAAAAGACAAAAAGTAAATTGTTTGTGATGCATCTAAGCCACTGGGTTTGTTGAAAACATTTTGAAATGAAAAAGTATAATTTCATCTCTGTTTGTAGAGCCATGTGCCACGTCAACACGCTCCAACTACCTCTTGGTTAGTGGCCTTACGCTTCAACCTGTGAAACTCTTTTCAAAATAAACCTCCATGTTCACAGGACGTGCAAAGTGTCTTTTCAAAATAAACTTCCAGCGGAGGTTTTAATTCGTTTGCAGGTTTACCTGATTAGGTTTAGACGTGTGTAAAAAAGAAAAAAAAAAAAAACTTCCAAAAGAGCTTTATGTCGTTTTTGGGTTTACTTACGCTACAAAAGTACTTGTTAGTCTGAGGAAAAGATTGTGGTTTGGGTGATAATAAGTCAGTTTGTAAAATAAGTATGTTTTACCTATCCGTCCTCCTCCCTGTGTGGATCTTCTCACCATGCTCCCTCTCCAAGGCTTTTATCTACGTATTAATGTGTGCTTATATGTGTTTTTATCAAAAGAGCGTAGTAATTGCAGGATGTTTATCTGACCTTGTATCATCTCACAGTGACGTCTTTTCCAGTTTGTCGAATGTCTTTGTGTTTTTTTGTTTGTTAATGTTAAAGGTTTGTTCATTTGTTTTATGAAATGGTGTTTTTTGCACCTGTACACACACACACACACACACACACACACACACACACACACACACACACACACTACTCTCTCGTCTTTACTCTCAAACAAACACACTCACACACACACACACACACACACACACACACACACACACACACACACACACACACACGTTAAAGAGTATCTTTGTAATGACACTGGCCTGTATCTCATGTGAAATCAACATTGAGCTGAGTGAAGACTGAGGCATGCTATACTTTGTAGTCTGACACACACACACACACACACACACACACAAACACACATGCACACACACACAAACCTATAGGATTAGCTCACATTCAAACACAAAAATGGACCAAATACCTGCATGTTTGCACATTCTGAATTTAATGAATTTAATGCAATATTTTCTAAACACACACACACACATACACACACACACACACACGGACACACACACACGGACACACGCACACTAACAATGTCTATAGTCTGAGTGTGTGTGTGAGAGAATCTTTAGTTCCTCATGTTACACTGAAGCCTTTTATCTGTGACCCAGAGAGAGAGAGAGAGTATCGGGAGCATCGTCCTGGCAACAGACATGAAAGATGACATGATGACAGAGGACTTTGTGTGTGTGTGTATGTGTGTGCGTGCGTGCGTGCGTGCGTGTGTGAAAGCGATATAGAGAATAAGTGGACATTCAATCATTAACATTAATGCGATTTTAACTTGAACATAACACATTTAGCAGGTTACAGTCGGTTCTCTGCAACAACCTGATGTCCTATAAAGCAAAAGTAGAAATGTGGTTTCTGTCATCGCGGGAGGAGATTAGAGATACCTGATTTCCAGAGATAGATTTCTTTTGGTGAAAGCCAACTTCTTGGCTATTTACACATAACAGGGTTTCAAATCAGATTCTTTGATTTGGTTTATTGATGACATCCTGATATATTTCTAACAAACAACATATCAGACTTGTACATGTTGCGAGGCATCCTTGTTATTTAATAACTGAATCCACTTCAAGTCCAAATATGTCAGCAAGTAGACAAAGTTGTAATGCAAGTTTGGATTTTCATCGCGGTTTGATTCAAAACCGTCTTGTGATGACGGTTGTATAAAAACACATTCTGCTTTTTTCCTGGAAGGTGAGCCATTTCTGAAATTTTTAGGGTTTATTCATGAAACAGCCATCGCATCGCAGGAAACCGGATGACTCAGCAGACTCCACGTACAAACTACAAAACCCAGGAAAGAATAGTTTAGTGTATTTGTTGAGACTGTGAATACATCCAAATTTGGAACAAAGACATCTGCTTGGCTTTCGGTTCCCTGCTTGAGACACAGACACGTGTGCAAACACACACACACGCACACGCAAAATGTCCAAAACATGCATTGAGTAAGAGAACTTTCAGCTGTTTCTTAATAACTGACCACAGACACGTCTTGCACTTGAATACACAGCCTGTGTGTGTGTGTGTGTGTGCGTGTGCAGCCACATATACTCCCAATGACATCACGTATGGTGAGTGTGCATGTACGCAGTAGTACAGGGCATTTCAACTAGTCGGCAGAATGATTAAGGATTTGATTCATCAGATAGAGAAGCACTACGGAGTTATGTCCACTACCTCCATCATTCCCCTGAATCGCCCTCTACATTTGCACCATATTTATTCATTTGCACATACTGCGTTATCTTAGGTTGGCATGGTGGTGTAGTGGTCAGCGCTGTCTCCTCACAGCTAGAGGAGCACCCTGAACAAAAAAGATTGGGATCCGGGTGGCCGATCCGGGTGGCCGATCCTCGTGCGGATGCATAAGTTTAAATGCAATTGTGTTTTCAAACCATGTGGGCGCTTGTGACCTCCAACATCCGGGTAAGTTTACTGGAAACTATAAACCGTATATAAGAAGTGGACGTAGTCATCGTGACGACACTCATTGGTCACACTAGCCCCGAGCTGAAGCTCACCCAACTGGGGCGACTGTGGCTCAGTGATAGTGCAGAGGTCCTTTTATCAGAGCATCGGCAGTTCGATCCCCGGCAACGTGTCTGACAAGGCTCTGCTCAGCTGCAGTGCAAAATAGTTTTAGCCTTCATGCAGAGTGCTGAAGCCTTCAGGGGCTTTTGAAAGAGTGGGAATCCGGCCAGAAAAAAATGCAGGTTTTACCCAGACTCCAGTTTAATTGATTGTTTATCCATGAGATCAGAGGAACCCACGCTCCATGTCTGTCCTTGTCCCTGTGTGTGTGTGTGTGTGTGTGTGTGTGTGTGTGTGTGTGTGTGTGTGTGTGTGTGTGTGTGTGTGTGTGTGTGTGTATTCATTCGTAACCAACTGACAGGTCCTTCTTTGCTAAGACTCGTCGACAAACAGCCGACCGTAGAAACATACGAGGGAAAAACTCCAAACGTCAACTATTCACTATTACCGACATTACGTTCACTCATTTTAATAACCATCAGCGTTGCAACATCAGAAACAAAATGAATTACATTGTATTTTTCATCTGTGAAGACTAAAGATGTGTAACACTCGCGGTTTGACGTCCCGAAACACCAGCAGTCAGCATTTCATTAACTCAGAGTTTGTTAAACATGACAAACTTCATCAGAAGAAAAAAAAGGAAGAAACGTCCGTTGAAGTGAATTAATAAAATGACTGACGAGGGAAATAAAGTCCTTTAACATTATTGTTAAATTTAACGGAGCGTAACGGTAAACATCTCCTTCTAAAAGATGATTTATGATTTCTATCCTGCAAAGAAACGGCAACTCATTTGACAAATGTTATTTAACATAACCCCGTATTCATTTTAGCTCCATGTATGGTGAATAAACGGGATGTTTCCCGTCGGCCTTAACGACACACTGAACTAATGATTTATGACACAGAGATCTACAGAGGGAACATGATCGTCTAGCAGAAGAACTCAGTAATACAGAAAAAGTATAAGTCAGTGTTCACCGGAGAGGTTCTTCTTCCTTATTATTTATCCGTCCATATTCCGGTTCACGTAAAACGATCCCGTGTGACGTCTACGTCTAACGGCTCCGTCTCCGGCTCACCAGCAGCATCCGGTCCAGTTGAGGAGCTCGTCTCTGCCTCATCAGCCGGGCCGGTGAATCCCACGCCGACGCCGTTCTCTGCTGCGTTCGAGGGGTCGATGCCCTCACGCGGCGTTTATCACGTCACAATAAGGACAAGTGGAACGGCAGGAGCAGCTTGGGCCATTTTGCTTCTTTGCAATTCAAATATATACATACATATATATATATTAACGTTTTCCACCGGTGGAGGACCCTCATTCTTCTAAACACCTTCTTGAAAAAGGTCGGCGTTGAGATATTTGTTCATATCTAATATATATATATATATATTGATATCCAAGTCCTTCATAATGTTTAAAAGTAGGTTTGTTTCTCCTTCGTGCGTCTCTACTCCAGCTTTACAAACTATTGGCTAGTTGCTTAGTGTTCAACTCACAGAGCTGCTGGTAAACAGGAACAGGTGAAGCAAAGTGCCGTAAAATCCTCTGTTGAGACTCATATTGTGAATGTGTACATGTCCAAAGAATGCTCCTAAAACCACAGTAATATCAACATAATTCTACGTCTTAATTGGAAAATGCTCCCAGCCTAATTCAGAATATCCAAACAGAATATGATGTTCACATGAGCCACATCAAATTTGAAATATTGTCTTATTCGTAATAGTAGTGGTACGTGAGTGTGCATGTAAACAAAGTCTTTGTTGGGCGAGTATGACGTGGGGAAAAAAACACGTGAATTCTGTTGTTATGTCCGTTCTCACAGCGGTCGCATCGGATATGTATCTCAAGATGAAAAGAGGATCTGATTTGGAAAAATAGGAATTCTAGGAAATCTTTGTTTTTCAATGTATTGTGTTGCAGCGTTGCTGTATATATATATATATATATATATATATATATATATATATGTATATAGAGTTTTCTTTGGAGCTAATGCTTTCATTCTCATATTGTGTATGTTTGTGTGTTGGATTTAAAACCAATGAACTGAAGAAAAGAGAGTAAAGGAGCTTTAGTTTCCGACCAAACACGCCCTCTCACATGTACGCCTCCATGCTTTACCGGATACACCGACCACAACAGATGGTTTACATTTTTCACACAAAAGCTAGTCCAACACATGTTACCTCTTTTCGTCAGGGCGGCTTTAGACCCTTATTGCCACAGTCAATTAGTCCGTCTGACAGGACTAATCAGCTCACACACACACACACACACACACACACACACACACACACACACACACACACACACACACACGCATGGAAAACTACTCTTATAAAAGACTAGTTGTTCCTAATCGTGTGTGAACTACCAGAATTCCCAAACAGTAGTCTGTTACTATGTGTACTATGTGTACTATGTGTACTATGTGTACATGATCCTTCCCACCCAAAAAAAACTGAACAGCAAACTGTGACGTTTTTTTAATGTGTCACATCACACGTACTTAACGTCTTTGTGGTGCACATACGGAGGCAGAGGAGGAAATGGGATTATTGGAGCAAAAACTGAAACGCACGTTTGACGGTCAAGCTAATAAAGTGGATATTAATAGCCGTAGCCTTGTAAAAAAAAGAAGAAAAAAGAAGAGGGAAATAGCTTTGAAACTGGTCTAATTGCTTGCATTGCATTTTTTAGTTATCGAAAGTGAGCAGGCCCAGACATTTACATTTTATTTAAATATTTGAAAAACTGCTAAATGTTGCGTTTCAGTCAAAATTTAAATAAGAAAAGTTATTTTAGTTGATTATTACAGAAGTTGACAAGGTTTGAGTGACTTTTAATGTCAACATTTCCCCAATTATTTTAGTTTTTACCATTTAAAAAATGTGTCATTTTTCAAACAACCTCATATCTTATATTCCACTAATACCTTTGCTCATGTAGCGTCAAAGTTATCAACATGTTTTCCTCAAAAAGTCCAACAATGTCATCAGTTTGTAAACACAACTCAAGTTGGAACAAAGCTGCATTATGATGATGGAAACATGGAAGAGGAGGTTTTCTTTTGATTGATATCAATCATGTATATGTTTATTATCTGTACAATCTTAATCTTCTATCTTTACAGCCAGCTCAAATTTATTTAAAGCCCCCCACAAGTTTGTCAGCACACGGCCTCTTTTCTCCTCAGACCCTTGTCTCAGGGAAGGAAATATCCATAGAAACTACAGTGTGGTAAAATGACGAAATATAGAACCTGAATACATAACACAGAATTCAAAATGTAGACATCTATAAAGAAGAAGGAGCGGAGAGTACAAATGGTGTGCAATTAAATGTACAAAATGTTCCGTACATGCGACGTTTGACCTGCTGTTTTCCAGATGTTTCCCGCGACAGACACAGGTGTCACAGGTGGCTTTAATTAGTGCTGCGTTCAGGTGCGTCTGTTCCAGGTCCTCTCGCGCTGCTCGCTGCTGAGGCCCACATCGTTAGTGTTATCGGTTACACCTGTGCGTCTCTTCTTTCTACCAAATGCTGCTTGAAAACTGTTAAATAGAGAGAGTCACATGTCCAGGACATTATTTTTGGCAATGTTATGAAAAACAAAGAGCATACAGTATATTATTATTTGTTTTAATTGATTTCTTCAGTTCTCTTTCCCACAAACAAGCGGACTTAAAACTGTGTTTCCAACAGAAGTATTACAGGAAACATCAGCTGACGAAATGTGCAGCTTCGGTTGAATAGAGTAAACATTAAATCAAGTTATCACCAGGAAACCTCACAGGTTGGTTACTTGCATTAAGACAATTATTGTTCGCATTACAAGTTTTCTGAAATTGTATGTTTAAAAATGCAAATGAGGCATTATCTTATTAAATATGAGCAAATTTGCCAGATTTCTCCAGAACAGTAATCTGAACTTTGGATAAATCCAGGTCCAAAATTCTTGTTTAATTTTGTTGACACTACAGGCGAATAGTGTGAAAAACTATAACTAATAAATATGACATAATTACATTAAGACAATTATTTTTTGTGTTCTGGAATGTTATCTTTAAATATGCAAATGAGGCATTATCTAATGGAGTAAAATAAACACCTAAATGTATCTTTTGGATGTTTTCTTTCCACCCGTCTGAAAGAAGACATATTGTGGAAGCAAAATGTCTTTGTGCAAATCCACATGTGGTTCTCATGTTTTGCTAATTGCCTTTATTCATTTGATTATTTTCTCCTTTTTTTTGCATTTTCATATCACAAGTTCCAATCCCATTAAAATCCAATTTTACTTCTTCCTGAATGCAGTGAAAATGTCTTAATGCTGACTTCATGCCGTATTCCAGTAGGCAGCCTACTGTCCAACCAGTAAAACCATGACATATCATACCATATGTGGACATGAAGTCACCCTGTCATGTCCTGTTCTGACACCCTGTTTCAGAAAAAATATCAAATTATTGGAAAGAGTTCTCAAAGAATTCCTTGTGACTTGGCTTTATTGTGAGTGTGATTCATGTTTGTGCATCTAAAAACCCACAAAGGGATTTTTTCCATGTTTTATTCATATTCATACACATAACACAATGTTGCAGTGTTGAAATGGTTATAAGTCTATTGAATCTCCGTTAAGAGACTCTCCGCCCACGCTGTTAAGGCACCACACTGAGCTGTTTTTAATCAGGTTTAGAAGCCACAGCCTGTAAAGTGGCTCGCTCCCAGTCAAAGGGCTCAGTCAGCACTCAGACCACACACACACACACACACACACACACACACACACACACACACACACACACACACACACACACACACACACACACACACACAGGGATCTGACTTCCTCTGTTCGGGCCACTGTCTCTCTCTGCTTCCTGTGTGTCTGACAAAACGAGCGAAAACATTCACTTTCAACACTTTCACTTCGTCTTCCTGCCGGCTCTCTGTTGCTGAACAAGAGAGCGGAATAAAGGGAAGAGACGGATCATTGATACTGACAACACCACGGTCATGTTTGGCTCATTCTGAGCTTCATTTAACCAGCTTCACTTTTAAGTTTGACTTACCTGACCTTTTACATTCATTCACAGACAAATTTTCACAACAAATCAAAGTCTCACTTCAGGATTCAGCTGTGTGAGAATGTTATTTGGGTGTGTGAGGACATAAAGTTCCCCTCCAGACATATGAATATGAATATACGCTGCTTTGACTAATAATTTGCATTCAGTAATGCAGAATCTGTGCAAAAGGTTTACGGTTTAACTGCTGGACACAAAATGTCTCCTACTAGTTACATGTTGGCGTTTCTATGTCAATAAATCATTCTGCAAAGTGAAGCTCAAACCTCCAAGGAACGATATGCAAAATTACGGGGCTTTTATTTCATATTTTTGTCACGTGATTTGGCCAGTGTCAATCAAGAATCTTGAGATCTGACTTTGGCAGTCATCTCTTAGTCATCTCTCAATCATCTCCCAGTCATCTCTCAATCATCTCCCAGTCATCTCTCAGTCGTCTCTCAGTCATCTCTTAGTCTCTCTGTCATCTCTCAGAAAGGTGCCAGTTTCTGTTTTCTCATTTAATGAAAACTTGAACAGTAAATGCCTTAAAGGATTGTGTTAAAATATGACATTTTTTGTCAAAGCAATTAAAGCTCAAACAGCAGGTTTATCTTCACTCTATTTATCTCTGTTTTATCAGAAGGCAACCTCCAGTTTTGGTTGCAAAAAGAAGTCTGATTGTATAGAAGTCTATAGAAAATGACTCTACTTCTCTCTTGATTTATTCCCTCAGTAAACATTGTAAACATGAGTTTATGTCTCAATCTCTAGTTTCAAGTCTTCTTCAATACAGCATGATGTTCATTTCGTAAATTATGGTCCGTTTAGAGTCAAACAGACCATAAAGCAGGGGATGATTTGGGGCGGGGCTACTGTGATTGACAGGTCTCTACCAGAGACGTATACAGCATCTCTACGTCTCTCCTCCGCATTCCAAATATGGTCACTTCTGTTCATTGGTTGCAAAAAACAACAACATGTCGATGGCCATAATCCAAGATGGCAACGGACAAAATGTCGAACTCGAGGCTTCAGAACATCAGTCCACAAACCAACGGGTGATGTCACAACGTCGACTTCTTATACACAGTCTGTTGTGTTTCTTGAATAATTCTCCCCTTTTCTAGACTGGGAACTTTTCCAGTTAAACCACAGTCATATTCTGTGAGGATACTTTCCCATTACAAAAAAACGTGGGACAATTTTTTTCATGCTTTCATGTGACACAGATTAGATTTTGTCAGAGTAGTGTGGAAACACAAATCTTATTTTTTTTCCAATCAATAAATGTTTCCTATTTTCCAATCCACAAAAATCATGTTTTACTCTTTCGAACAAGTTAATAAATCAGAAGTTTTAAAAATGAAATGAAGGGTTTGTGGTACTAATGACATGATCTGCAGCGCAGTTTAGATACTATTCTATTCATGTTTGACCGTGTTGTTTTGAGCGCCTCAATGGTTCCACTGAATGTAATGATCCGTGGGCGGAGTCTCCTCAGAGTTGCATGAACTGTGCAGGAGGACGCCAGTGGCACGAGCAGTGGGCGACGGGACCCCACACCCAGAACAAAATGATAGCGCATAGCGTCGAACAGACAGAAGACTATACATGCCGACTACAAATATACATTCAGCAGAGTCACTGTGCGTGGCAGTGTGGTCGGTAAACAGACAGTTACAATGAAAGTGCAGCAGTGATTGGTCTGGTCAACCGCACGGTTATGACAATGAGAGCCATATGAGTGAAGTCGACACGTGAGTTATGTACAGCACAAAGACAAAAATAAAATAACAACACAACATCATCTTTGAATGTTGATTTGGATATCAAGATACTTTCTTTTTGCACCTTTCTTTGAAGTTTAGTTATTAGTTTTGCTAACATTTCCTGTCAGTTCATGCACTTTTGAACAGGAGAATGTGCTTTCAGATTTTCTCTATTCCGTGGTTGCTGCAAGCAGCCTCCAAATCTGCAATGCTCATTAAACTGAAAATCTATATTTTCAGTTTTATGATTGTAACCAAACAAGACCAAATGTTGAAAAAGGAGCAGATAGATTTTCACTGAATATTTTTGTCCCTACTCATCTGAAAGTCGCGTTTCCTGAAGTGAAAAAGCTTTATGTAATGATAAATTACATCAAAGAGCTCTTTGACTGCTTTCAAGAAATGAAAACAAAACCAAATGGAACTGTCAATTTGACCAAAGGGTAAGTTATTTTCTTTTATTGTTCCAAAAATGATGAGCCGATTAAACTCAATCTTTCTGGCGCCGTGCTATGTGACACACGTTGAAGTGATTATATAACAAATCAACAGGTATTTTAGCCGAATAACTTAACGTACAAAACATACAATTAATATGCTCTCTTCAAAGCCACAAGACTCCAGTCGGACATCAGTTATCTTATCTCACTTAACATCAAAACACACTATATTCAAACAAAAACAAAACAAAAAAACATAATTAAAACCGTTTTTGTTAGTCTTTCCACTTTTCCAACAATCACCAAGTCTGGTTTGAGAGTTTGAAAGAGAGACTAAGTAGCATTAGACTAAAAAGGAGTTAGCACTATAATATTTCCACTGTTTAGTAGAACACCAAAAAGAGTACTTGTCTATTGGCAATGAGAAAAGGAGTCAATCATCTCTTTTAACTGGGTTTTCCAAAGTTTAAAAAAGTTGCATTTCCACACTGACAGAAATAACTGGTAATTTTACAGATTTCTCTTCCTAAAACTGAGCTCTGAACTTCATTCAAAACAGTCATTTAGACCCGTGGTTCTCAACCAGGTGGTCAGGGGACCCCTGGGGTTCCTTGAGGGAGTTTTAGGCAGACTCTAGAAAAACTGTTGGGCATAGTTTATTTCCATAATTTAATGAGAACGGAGCCCAATGTTACTAACGGTCATACAAGTGACTTTTCTGATCATTGGTTTCACTTCCTCCACGAATGTCTGCTCAACTGTAGTTGACAACTATGATCTTAAACAGGTCGAACAACCGAAATCTTTTCAGATGAAGGTCCCTGAAATAAAATCGGTCTTGGTTGACCTAATGTGCATCAAATTAGTGGTGCACATTTAAAAAAAGGTTGAGAACCTCTGATTTAGACAAGGCTTGTTTGAGAAAATGCAAGATAGACAGCTTGTAGCATCACAGAAAGGTGAGACTACAACTTTCATGAGCAAGGCCTGCTTGGAAAAATGAAACAAGATCAGATGCATTTTCTTTCAATAAAACTGGCTTCTCATTGTGGATTCACATCAGGTGCAAACTGTCAAGTTTCTGTCACAGTTGTTGGTGAAATTGCTTCATAAGCAGTGAAAAAAATGACCACAGTGAATTTGCACTTCAGGGAAGTGATCAACAAACATTATGCAAAAGTGAAAAATATAGGATTGCAGCCGCGTGTGTGGTTGCAGGTTGGCTAACAACGTGTTGAAAGTGAGTGAAGACACGGCACAGACATGGGAACAACGGCTCAAGTTTGGTTGCACAAACAGTCGTTGGGCCCCTCACTCTTTTCCTGTCGGTCGGTTGTTCGCTTTGTGCGTGAGAAGAAGGAGGAACTCTTTTTTGGTGACGTTATTCACGGGGAAAAAAAAAAAATTAAAATAGCCTGAGTTGTATTTTTGCATTTTCTCTCACACCGTCCATCCTCAACAAACTGCAGAAGAAAAAAAAAAGCAGAAGTGTTTTTAAGAAGATGTGAGTGACTAAGTGTCTGTATGGTTAGCGCTGTCTAGCATTTCTGCTACGATTAACCAGTGAGCAATATTGCTATTTTCCTCTTCATACTTGGCTGTTTTATGGAAAACTGTCAACCGCAGAAGATGAAGGAGCTTTAACTCTTTAAGAACAATTGCACTAGTTTAAAAACTAACAATGGCTAACTCCAGATGGATATTCAAACATAATATTAAACATAAAATTTCATATTGAGCCTTTGAATAATGCATTATTTAACTTGGTTTTCATTTGGTGTGATGCTGATGAAAAATAAGCATTTTAAGATTGTAAACCTTTGCAGCTTTGTCTGTGTTGTGCTTTCATCAGTTGATGCTTTGCCATTAATGCTAACTGGGCTAAATGCTAAATGTGTGCTAATCCCTAGTTTATGAGTCATGTATACATCTGATGCTCTGTTAATTTGTAATCAAGCTAAATGCTAAATTCCTGCTAATCCCCGGGCGATGAGTCATTGATACAGTTGATGCCCCGCTAACTGCTCATCAAGCTAAATGCTAAATTCACACACACACAAACCCCGGCTGTTGAGTCGTGGAGACGGTTTAGGCCTATGCCTCGCTAATTGCTATTAGAGCTAAATGCTAAATTCATTCTAATCCGTTCTGAGGAACGCAATGAGTCATATTGTGAGATGCTTCACAGAAACACGCGTTGGTTAATCCATCTGACGCAAATTAAGAAATGTATCTGCAGCTGCTCTGTGCGCCTTAATGTGCGTGGGAGAGAATTGGGAAATAATCACCGCAGATTACTGACGTATGCTTGCTTGGTCACCATGAATCATTTACGATGCTAATCGGTGTTAAATTCTCATCAGCTGTGATGACTGATGTAATGTGTTAAAGACGTAAAGACGAGGTGGCCAAATGTCCAAGAACAGTCAAATGTACTTTGCTACAGCACACTAGACTAATACAGTATATGAATGGCGTTATATAATCCATTAACAGTGGATTTATGCTGCACGTAGCAGGTGAATCAAATTTAATTCTGTGTGGAAGTAGGACCTAGCAAAATAAGATTTTCATTGTACAGAGTAACTGTCTGTTTAACTGTGCATATGACAATAAAAAAATTATAATAATAATAAAATAAAGCGGTTTTAATACTTTTTTTTATTATGACAATGTAAATACATTTCTGTTCTGTAACAGTACAAATTTAACCTCCGTGGCGTTGCCACAAGATTTCTATATCGGAAGAAATTCTGGTTTCTGTAGTGCGAGTAGTAATTGACCAATCACGTTGCAGCAGTGTTTGGTTGAATGCAGGTGAAAAGTCCGTATGAGCGGGATGAAGCGCTACTGAACGCACTGCGGCCGCGCTACTGCCGATATGTGGACAGTGTGAAATAAACAAGCGTCCTGTTTGATCACCGCTGCCTTTTGGATCAGTGCGATTTGAGAGATTTGACACCTTGCATGTCTGTTGTGCAATCTTAATTTTAGGAGACACTCGAAAAGGATGTAGACATCATTGCGTACATCACATGCCAATCACTTGGCGCTTTCTCCTCTTTCGGCCCACTGCAGAGCTCCTCGGCTGCTGTGGTTGCCAGATCTGAGAGGGGGGGGGGAATTCCCCTTAAACGCAACCAGGCCAAATGGCTACCAGACCGGAGAAGAAGGAAGACACGGAGGAGAGGAAGCGACGTGTGGCTCTTTGATGGCGGCGTCAAGGACAGTCTCTGCGTGTGGCATGTATATGTCTGTCTGTGTGTGTGTGTGTGTGTGTGTGTGTGTATCAATGTGGGAGAATGTGACTGTACTGTATATATGTGCGTTTGCACGCCTTGTTGTCTGTCATTCCGCCCGTAAGCAACCACTGTTTACATACACAAAGCTGAGCAGGGGTGGCACTGTGTGTGTGTGTGTGTGTGTGTGTGTGTTGGTGGGGAGGCAGGGGTGTTAGCAGTCATTGGGTTTCAGTGGTTAACCCCTAAACTTTTTATTTTTCAGAGGAATTGGAGGTCGGTGGGAGGCATTTGAGCATCAGCACTGGTGTGTGGGCACGTTATGTTCTTTATGGGCCAGGAACAATCAGGAGGGGAGGAAGTGAAGGGTAAATAGGGGTGGGAGGAGAGTGGGTAAGGAAGTAACTGCCCCCCCCAAAAGAAATACCCAACATATACCCCCCTCCCCTCCAATCTCACTATCCCCCTCCCAAGAACGCCCTCACACCACCACCGGAGGGAGAAGAGGAGGCTGCTGGACCACAGACCACCCAGAGAGATGGAGACAGACAGAGATACAGACATGAAGACAGACAGATTAAGATGTAAGTTAGACAGACAGACAGACATTAGGATGTAAGTTAGACAGACGGACAGACAGCTTGAGAACAAATTTAAAGAATCAGACAAGACAAAAAATTGGAAGAAAATATAAAAAGATTAAATCAGTTAAAAAAAATAGAGAAAAACTGGAAATGTATAAATTAATTAACCAAAAAAGAAAAGAAAGCTTTGTTCTTTCACAATAATAACAAACCCATTTAATAATTAAAAAAAAACATTCCTGTATAAAATGCATTATTTTCTTGAAGTTACTGTGAAAGTAAAAATGTTGGAACTGAACAGAAGAGAAGAGACTGGCATAAAAAAAATATATATCTTACAGGAACATTTTCCTACTCTTATCCTAATGTTGCAAGCAGGACAAACTCGTCACGATTTACTAAAATGTTATTTAAGAGTAAAGAAAAGAACTTCCAACTTTCAACTTTAGTTCCTGTCCCTAGAGGGCAGCTGGTTTTCCAGCCATGCATGTAACAGTATGTGAAAGCAGACGGACAGTGAGGGGAAGGAGACGCCTCCTGAATACAACGGGGCTAGAAAGCCAACAACAGAAGTCACTGGTGTCCAACTCACATTCACACAGGGTGCACAGGCACAGCAGCAATAACATCGAAGTAAGAAAGAGTAAATATAGCGGCAGATTATGACCATATTACTACTAATACACAGACATGTTGAATACATGATCAACATCTCTGCCAATCGTAAAACAATCGGAGCTTGAAGACGAAACCACAACACGTTTTTATAGAATATTCCTGCAGCGGCCACCGTCATGTCATCCCTGAGTGGTGCTGCAGTGCCAAGTAAAGAAAACACTGTGGCAGTGAGTCAAAGGGACGCGACGGTCATAAAGATGTCTTGGGGACACAAATCGCCTACACACTCACACACACACACACACACACACACAAACACACACACACACACACACACACACACACGCACGCGCGGGAATGACAGGAAACGATGCAGCGTTTAATCCAGCATTTCATCTCATTGAGCTTTAAGACTTAATACTTTCTGCAGACTTTTGCCACAATCACGCACATGGTTCCAGTCGCACCACAGCTGAGGGCCGGCGTCAGTCTGGCTGTTCCACACATTTGCGTTTCCCGATCCACACTCCATCCCAGTTGGTGGCGGTAATCCACCATAAAGTCGACTGCCAACCGCCATAATAATCAAGAGGAAGAAGAAGCATGCACACGAGGAAAGACAATGGCGACCTCACTACAGAAAGAACAGCTCCTGAGTTTGTTGTTTTTGGCTGAACTCAAAATGAGAAACTATAATGTGCAACCCGCTTAGCGAGAATAGGATTTGTCTTCTTCTTCTTCTTCTTTCGTTCACATTTTAGGCTGCATGCGGATGTCCACACAGGAAACCCTCGTGGACGAGAGCGGGTGACCACATTCACGCCACGTGAACCGAAGCGGGCCCTCGCGGAGACGCAAGGACATGGTAAGGAGGAATTGGCCTCTTACTTTTTTTCTTACCATATAAGAGCTGTATGAAATTACTGCTCATGCCAACCCACCACTTCCTTCTTCTGCTGCTGTTTCACATTAAAAGTGTTTTTACTGGCAAGATATAGCTTTTGTTGTGAAGAAGCCAGTGTAAACACAGAGGTTAGCGCCGACAGCGTTCACTCATCAAAAACGTGTCGACAACTTGAGCATATTTTGACAGCGGATCAGTTTTGAATTTTGCAGGAAACTCATCAGCGAGGTCGCTCTGATATGGTGGATGGAATACAAGTTTCATGTAAAATGTTGTGTAATTTATTGATAACAGGTGGAGAGAGGCAGACTTTCTCTACATGACTCGTACAACAGATCTGGAGCATTTGTCAGCTTCTGTGAGTCAAGAGGAAATTATTTCAAAAGGAAATTTGAGTTCTCTTATACGCAACACAGAGAGTTCATATGAGTGTTTTTTGAATGGGGCCTACTGAGGGAAAAGAAGAAAACAAAGTTAGAAACACTGAATTAATAAATGATGAAAGAAACAGCAAAAAAAAGATGTCGGGAACAGAACAAGAAGCGAGACAAAGGGACACCAGAAAGAAGTGAGACAGACAGACGGGCTGTCGGGTCGGATCGGGGGACTTTTGCTGCGACTTTGTTTCCATGTGCTGTTGGTCCCAGGAGGAACAAACCTCCGCGCTGTTGTCCTTATTATTTCAAACATGTTCAGAAACAATGGAGGTCTGTCCGTCCGCGAGGCCTGTTTTCATTCTCCGCTCGTTCTGGACAAGAGCTGCACTTCAGAGAAGAGACAGAGCTTCAGGAAGGGAGGAAGAGACTGGGTGCCGGGTCTCATTTATCCTCATGTGTCCTCTCACATTATACAAGTTTTACACAAGGGCCACTTCACGTTTCAGCTCTGTGGTCCTCCGCTGTCATCGAGAGTACGACGCATGAGAAAGGACGACTTTGCAAAGATTATATGAGTCTGAAACATCTTTATGACTCGATTCCGTTTCGTTTTATAGTGTTTGTGCAGGTGATGATGTGTTTGCATGATCACTCATTATTATATCTATCTTGGTGAAGTATCTCGGTCTGACTGTATCTAAAGTGAATATATATGACTTTGGTTTCTGTATGTACGGATGTCTATGTACTGTTGTATGTGGGTGGAGTTTTGTGTTCACCACATCAGTGTTTAGCAGTGTGTGTGTGTGGTTTCCTCCACCTCACCACTGCCTCCTCCACTCAACCTCACCGCCTCTCTCTCTCTCTCTCTCTCTCTCTCTCTCTCTCTCTCTGCCATCGTTAACGTCATTTAAGCTCATCTTTGCTCTCGTTTGCTGGATGCATTTTTATTACCGGACAGTCTAAAGATGTTTTAGTCGCTGTTGAAACAGAGGCAACACACTGGTGGTTAGTGTGTATGTGCATGTACTGTATGTGTGTGCTGTTGTACTTCTTTAAGTTATAGACCCTCAAGAGTGCAGCCTGGTTTCCGAAAGAATTATGTTCCCATGCAACGATTCTGCATCGTCAATTATATAAGTTGACGTTTGCTTTTGACATATCACAAATATGTTTTTTTTAATCATACTGCAGGTAGAAGATCGGGGTGGATGGGTCAAACAAACACAGGACTCTCATCCAGGGGACCGCTGTTCATGTCCTGTGTGAAACCAAAAGTCAATGTTGACTATAATCTTTTTATAGTCTTTATTTCCATAATTTATCAATCGTACATATCTTTTTACCAAAACCATGTTGTTTTCTAAACCTAACCGAGTAGGTTTGCAGTGTTTTTGTTTAATATCTTTTTAGTTGTATGATTTTGTTTTGTTTGTTTTCAGTCCAGTCGATGGTTTAAATTTTGGAGAAATTTGTTTGAGTCTAACTCAAACCAATCAGTAACTGTTTATGAATTATTTATAGGCTGGAAGAGTCAATAGCATTTCCATTTAATGATGTTTTTCCCATCCATCCAAAGACACACTTTATGGTTCCCTCTATAGATCAGCATCAACCAATAGATGACTTCGAACCAGACTTCTTTTTAGTTTAGCAGGAATGATTAAAAAAAAATCATATTTATTCCCATTATTATCTACCCAAGATCCTCCTCATTGCCAGTGTTTTGGTAACCTAAAAAAAAGTTGAATGAAATCTTAAGTAAAGAGGTCAAAATTAAACACTGAAGTATGGTTTACATTTTGTACTGCCTTGTCATTTGCAAGTCCCTTCATCGTTAATTGTAAAAAAAAAAAGAGTAATTTGAATACGTCTTGATATCTTGAATTATATGTTGTCCTGGCAACATATTGACACATGAGGATCGTCGATCGGTACATCCCAGTGACCATACTTGTATGTGTGTTTTGCGTTTGGTGTGTGATACAATCGTCAATGAATGTACGTTGCGATGTTTGACTGTATTATTGTTATTTTTCTAGGGTGCCAGCCAAGTAATGTCCTCACAAAAGTTATTTACAGTCAATCAGCATAGATGATGCTGCATTATACCACCCATACGCCCTAATAGTTCAGCAAATTAGTGGAAGACACAAACATCTGCAAACACCAGTTCAAATTATTTTATTCACGACACCAGTATAGGACGTGTTGTTTGAATAAGCACAATGTGTGCTTATTAGAAAAAAGCACGTGTCCATACATACATCTCAGTGCATGTAATCAAGGACAAATACTATTCTTTCAATCCCTAACTAAGTCCACAGGGAAAAACTAAACTAATCTCTCCAACAGTTCAGCTTAGTTCAGCTTAGTTCGTAAATTTAATGTAAGAGCTCTGATGCAAGACAAGTTGCAAAATAAAGTTCATCCCTCATAGTGCTTGAAAAGCACTATGAGGGATGAACTTTGAACACACCCAGTCATTCATCCTGCATCATTATCCTGATCCAGCCCGGCTCTTCAGAAAACATTTTCCAGGAGTTTGACGATTCTTGGAAGTTTGTGTTAAAACACACATTTGAGAAAAAGTAGACTGATCTGCAATGATGTGCCCTCTATACGCCAAGTTAAAGCACCAAGGAGGCCGACAGTCGCACAGAATAGTGAATAACGGAATCACACAAGGGAAGCCAGTTGGTGTTTGGTTGCATCCTGATGGACAGTGATAATGGAATTCATCATGTTCATCACAACATGTGTGTTTTACATGCTTGTTGTGTCTCATCCTTTTTAGTTTAAGGATGCTGATTTTAAATAGGCCCTCTCCCCTTTTGACCCTTGTGCAAGGCACTAAATATGAGCTGTAGCCAGGAAAAATAACAGGAGAGGAAATGCTGTCAAAGACGGAAAACTGAAGAGAGAATGGAAATGTAGCTTTCATATCAAAGTTATGATATAATGGCCCAATTATCAAAATGTTGGTTTGGGAATCAACTTGAGTACTCTTTCCCTACCACACTCGTGTCAAAAACGTGTCACCTGGGACTTCATCCTGACCCCAGTTGGTTATCATGAGACCTGAGCAGAATAGCATTTGATCCACAATATTTGAATCTTAATCTTATTATTTAACCCTATAAGACTAGACTGCATATACAAAATCAACAAGGATTACTTGTGAAGCAAATGCAGCAAAGTGCCATCTCCTGGAATGCTAAGTCTGTTTAATTTCTGTGGGTCTGTGCCACAAAAATTGACAGAAATTCAGGCTCTTTTTTTCTGATACTTATATATTATAGCAAAAAGTAAATCTGAAATTAATTTATGTTCATTTTGATTCTATTTCTCTAAATGTTTTAAGTAAGCAATATTTCAGTTTCTTTTTCTTAAAGGATATCATTTTATTTACTTCCCATTTATTTTTCACAGCTAATTTTCAATTTACTTACGGTTTTGGTTGACGATAATAACCGTGTTTCAGACTCATGGGTTAGTCCAAAAATTGACTTCTCAGGAATTCAAGAAAAAGTTGGAAACTTTCCAAT